>JAULUF010000020.1:1362500-1560000 GCA_031834385.1 Semotilus atromaculatus | reverse complement strand
TGGCATGTTTGAGTTGTGAACTGTTAAGCCGCGGCGGTTGAGTTGTGAACTGTTTCTTGCCTTGACCACACTGAGCCACATGTCCTTGTTTCCAGAGAATCCGTGTAACATGAGGACAGACGGACGTGCGCCTGGATTCCCTCTGTGAGAGAAACAGAAGCGATATCCTTCATATTCTGCATAATCCACCTGCATTCCCAGCCTTCTGCGCCAGTACCTGTTGAACAAATCACCAGATGAAAATGAAAATTGCATGAAAATAAAAGGTTGCAAATCTCATGTTTTGCATGTAAAATAGATGGTGATTTCGTGGTAATTTGATGTACACAATGGTACAGAAGGTTTAAAATGCTTACATACCATCCATGTTATTTATACATGTTCTGAAGCAAATGCAAGTCAAGTTTGCCAGTGCAAAACTCACAACCATGATGAAAAATAGTTGGCAGGCTGTTGCTTATTTGTCCAATTCACAATATCCCACACAACACATGTATGGCTATCATCTACCGATTTAGTCCGATCACATAAAGTAACAAGACTTGCATGGGGAATCATCCATGTTCAAAATGCACTGCGCCTATATTTTAGCAATAGTAATAGTGATGCTTTCAGAGTCAGAGAACACTGTTCATACGCAATCCAGAAGTGACACTGAAGGAAACCGTCCAGAGGCAAACAGCAGTTTTGATGACTGTGTCATTTAGAGCAAAGTTTGCCTCCCAGATATTACGAGAACCAAAGTCTACCCGGCAGCTTGCGTAAGATTCAACTGACATCAGCAACAAATGCATGTTCTCGGCTAATGAGCACACACACACACACACACACACACACACATTCAGCTTCCTGGATGCATAGAAACATCATGCATTATTCAAAGCTAAAGCTATTTGAATCATTGGTACCTTGTAGATATGTGTGACGAGCCAACAAACCCTTCACCCAGTTTACTGACACGATAAAAAGAAGAGGGCTGTTAAACGAATCAGCTTTATCACTGTCACCAGATAAGAGACGTGCTAAATAATACAAGCCTGAAAATCAGTCATGAATCCTAAAAGATTAGCATTTAGATCGTGCCAGAAAACACCCACACACAAAAAAAACATTTTCTTACCAAGAATTTTTGTCTTATTTAGTTTTTTTCCAGTATAGAAATATACAAACATTATCAACTTAAATCAGGATACATTTACTTGAGAAGCAAATTGACTTCAGATATTGATTATCAAAATTATGTGAGTTTATCCTTAAAACAAGAAGAACAAATCGGCCCACGGGGTAAGAAGAAAAAAAAACTTAATTCAAAGGGAAAACACGTTTATTTTTCCTTACCTCAATGACAAATATTTTTCTTGTTTGTAGCATAATTTTATTAAAAATGTATCATTTTTATTCAAAACATGACTTAATTTGTTTTATTTATAATAATGACTTAAAGTAAGTGTATCTTGATTTAAGAATGTTTAGATATGTGTACTCGACTGGACAAAATACAAAAATATTAAGAAGGAAACCATTTCCATGCCATGGAAACATGTTAAGCATAATTTTCTTGGGAAATTGATCATATTTTTTTTGTGTTTGGTGCTGCTAATGACACAGAAATAACACGCTGCAATCTTGTGGGTTGGACGCTGTGGTTTGTGTAACTGTAACTGAAATTTTTCCTCGTTTAACTCAGCACTGTAAGAAATAACAAGTGTTAAAATGCTGAAATGACTCAGAATGTCTGTACTGAAAATCCAGGTCATTTGCACATGCTCTTCTTCGGATGCTCTGTACGAATGAGCTCTAGTGAACTCGAAGGACTTCGTGAAGGGAAATAAAATTTAAGCTCAGGTCTCTCCAGCACTTACCAGTGATAAACTTTAATGAGAGCTGCAGGCCAGAGCAGGAACGAGGCAACGAAAGCCAGTATAGGGATCGCCAGCGTCCCTCCGGCAATGATGAACATGTTCAACACGTCCAAATCCATCCTGTTAAATAACACAGCACTGAAAACTCACAAAACACAGCTTTTGGACCTGACCACATGTCAGATATAGCTTCTATAAGTGTAACAGATTAGATTATAACCATAACTGCAAGATGTTTTTAAGCAAGGACAGAGAAAAAAACAGAAATGGGTTCATGCCCAGATGTGCACAGCTGAGACCAACAGATCAATTAGCGATGCAAAGGGAATAATTTAGGTGAATTATTGAAGCAAAATTCTTATAACATATAATATAATCAAAATATATGGGCAAATAATGCAATTTTATATAATTATATACATTACGTACATACAATATATATAGCCTTTATATATCAATGGATTAAGCAATAGCTAAACCGTTAAACCGTTAAAACTGAGAAGGGAAGTAGCCTAAAACAAAACAATATTAATTATTTAGAGAACGTGAATCGAGACTACTACACTTCAATTTTTACTAAAAATTAATAACACTCAGATCTTTGATGCACTTTACATTGACACATTGTCGCAATTAAATATTGTTATATTGTAACACAATGTACCAGATCATGTGATCAAAGATCTGAGCTTGAATAGCCTACACTTCCATGACAGTGAAACGCATTTGATCGCAATATTACATGCAAATGCTCTTTAATTATAGTAATCATACCTTTAAATGTCCGTGTAATGCGAGAATGTCCAGTAAAGGCCGATCAAATCGTCATATCAGCCTTTGATCTGTGGTGTTGCAGACCCGAGCGCGCTCACTGAACAGGGAAGTTCGCTCGATTTAAAGGGGAATAGATGCGGGAAATAATGTTCCGTCGATAGGAATTATAAGCGAACATCTGTCAGGTGCACATCTGACATCAGAAGAATCCAGTGGGCGGTAAATGTTGCTGGATAATAACAGTTTCCTGAGACAAACGTCCGTCAGGTGGCGCGCGGCGGCTCACATAACCAAATCCCACATTGAAACGCATTCAGATTTCAAGGATGACGTCTAGTCTACTGGATACACTTGTCCAATTAAAAGTATAATTAATTAAATAAGTGAATATGCTTCTTATACAAAAGAAAATCGGCCAGCAGTGATACCTACGAAATGGTTAATTAAAATCCCTTTTCCAGTAACCACAAATGGCTGTGATTGGTTCATCATGACCAGCGTTGAGAAATGTAACAGATATCAACTGACACCGCGCCGTCTGATCAACTGTCAAAAGCGGTCTCCTGCTGAATAATTAAACTGAGTAAATTGAATTACCCTCGATTTAAATAATAGATACTGAAAAGTAAAAATTGCAGAATATATTTTAAGCCAGTATTTTTTATTTTTTTAATATCTATCCGCTCATCGTGTTTCACTGGAAAACGCGCTTATTTAAAGGGGAAAACCGCGGGAAAATACAATTTGTTTAAAATGTAGTTAACTTATATCAGCTGCACAACCTGCGTCTCAGAACGAAATCACACGTATAACTCGAGGTTTTTCAAGAAACCGAAAGCACAATATTAAACTATTTGTTTTTGTTGTTGCTGCGGACACTTAACGTATGTACCTGGCGCGTGTGAACGCACAGCTGCGATGGCCGAGTGGTTAAGGCGTTGGACTTGAAATCCAATGGGGTCTCCCCGCGCAGGTTCGAACCCTGCTCGCAGCGACGGATAATATCTTTGATCAAAATTGGATCCATAAAAACAACCCGGAACGACTCCAAGTGAAGGTTGGTGCTGAATTCTGGAAGGCAGGGATCTAACTATATGCTGCTTATTGATAGATGACATGACGTATTTCAAGCATGACCTCAAAAACCACCACAGTGCATCTGGCTAATTCATAATTTTTCAGTAACTGTTGTTCCTATTAAAATACTTAGAGACACAATCACATCTATTTTGAGATATTAAATAAAACATCCAATTTTAAAAACTATTTCTTCAGACATAAAGTTTTACTTTAAATGCAGTGTTGAAACATTTCAAAGCACAATTTGGCTACAAAATGTTTAATCTACCGGCTGTTCTGAATTTCTACTAGCCAAACTAGCAATATCAGAAATAAACCAGATTATCAAAATCACTGCTTAAATTTAAATGCATTTAAATATTTATTGATTGTATATCTTAAATTTAAATGCATTTAAATATTTATTGATTATATATCATAAAATAGATTATTACATTTATTATCAAATTATTATTATTATTATTAAGGAGTCATTGAATGGCCTTTAGATTTACCACAATCAAAATAAAATAAAATAAAATAAAATAAAACACCCTCCTGGTCGGAGGATTAATTAATCATAACCTGCCAAATTAGCTAGTGAGTTGATATGGGCCACAGTTAATGTTAATTTCAAACCTTTTTTTATATGAAAATTATATTATTTAAATGATTGATTGCCTCAAGCACAAACCCATCTTTAAATACAAGAGAAATAACTAATAATCTGTTCCTATTACTATTCTGTTCCTGTTGTGCCAGAATGCAGAACGACCGTGGCCATCAGATAAGCTCAGGAAGTGTTTGGTTGCAGTATAAATGAAGGACGTTCCCAGAAGTCCCTGTTATTGAGCTGAGCTGATGTCGGAGATGCTGAGCGCTCTGGTCCTGCTGAACCTCGGAGGAGCCGTCAGCCTCCACATCTGCTCCTTCAACATACAGGCGTTCGGAGAGAGGAAAGTCTCCAGACCTGATGTGCTGGACGTCATAGTGGAGGTGAGCCTTGGATTTATTTGTGCATGCTATTTAATAATTAACACAAATGCTTTGATGCTATTTTAAATGTATTGGATAATGCACTGCTTTAAATTGCATTGTGTTTTATTCATGTTCGAATGCATAATAAACTTAATGGAAAAACACTCAAAGAAAACTTGGCCGCAGTCCCACTCTGCGAAAACGTCAATCCACTGCAGATCAGATAATATTGTGTTACTAAACGTCATTGAATGTTATTATAAACTCTAGTGACATTGTTTAACTATGTGTCAAGGCAGGAGAACACAGAGGAACAAGACATTTAGTCATTCTCAGTGTTTTTGGGAACACCTGACGGCTCAGAGATGTTCAGCCAAAAGTTCAGATTCTGGCGATTCTACGCTCTTAAAAATACAGGTTCTTTATTTGCATCGATGCTGCCATGAAGAATCCGAATGTTAATTCGTGGAATCTTTCCATTAATTGCACAAAAGGTTCTTTAGTGGAAAAAGATTCTTTAGAATTTTCAAATGTTCTTCACACTAAGAAAACCGGTTCTTTTATGAATGATTCCCTGAAAGGTTCTTTGAGAAACACAAAATGGCATCGCTGTGAAAAGCCCCTTTTGGGACCTTTAAGTGTAAATTTACTGTATATGTGACCCTGGACCACAAAACCAGTCACTTTGGTCAATTTCTTCAAATTGACATTTATACGTCACCTGAAAGCTGAATAAATAAGCTTTCCATTGATGTATGGTCTTTTAGGATAGGACAATATTTGTCCGAGATACAACTATTTGAAAATCTGGAATCTGACGGTGCAAAAAAATCTAAACATTGAAAAAAATGGCCTTTAAAGTTTCTATTTATGTTCACAATTATGCTGCATTCACTCACAAAAATAAATAGATCACCTGCCCGCTATACCCTTGTGGCTGAGGTTGTGAAAAATAAAGGATTGGTGGGATGAGCTGTCAATCATGGCTATTCCAGTTTAGTCTATCGGTCAAACGTTTGTCAATCGCATGAGATCCGCTGACGTCAGAACATTGCACTACGTTTCATTTTGACCGAGACCATGAAATAAACGGGAAAAAGATGCACATTATGGATTGGTTCTTTATTGCAATAAGATCAGCATATTAAATCACGGCTGAGGTAGTAGGCGGATACATGGATAATTTTGACCCATACAATATATTGTTTGTTTGCTTTTGCCACAAATATCAGAAAAAAATATCAGTGAAAGACTCGGGAGGAAAACATACAAGGAGCAGTATGCCTTCATTTACAGGCACGTGGGATTTATGAATCAATATTTCATAATTATTTATGTTGTTTTGCATGCAAAAAAAGATATGTTAATTTAGCTGAAGGAATGCATATGTGGTTTGATGCATTTCTATACATTTAGGAAGAATACAAACTACAATTTAAACATATTACAATTAATAATTTTGCTTAATAAAGTCTGCGAAATAAAGGTTAAGTTGCAATTAATAGCTGTACAAAAAAATAAATAATAATTAAGAAAGTCAAAGTAATGAAACATGTTAGAGTAAGTTGCTTGCAACGCCAAGTGAAAACACAAACTCTGTTGCGTTATATCAAACCATCTGCCGGATGCATTTATAATAATAATTGAGTTGTGATCATATCAGGCAGAAGATGCTGACTGTGAAAGCGTCCATCAGTATCCAGACACACAGAGCGGAGATGAAGATGCTTTCGCTCAAGAACCGTTCGTCGTGTGGTTCTCGTCTCCAAACACTGGTGAGACAGAAGATGAACTTCATGAACATGATGAAGAAATTATGACCAGCATGTTTTTATCTGTCTTACAACAGAAATCAAGGACTTCGTCATCTTTCCTATTCATACAGTTCCAGGAGCCGCTGTGAAGGAAATCGACGAACTGTATGATGTTTATCAGAATATTTCACAGATGTGGCAATCTGACGTAAGAGTTTCTCAGATCAACTGTTATGTTCCCTGACACACAGAGCAATTCTTTTGTTGAAGTTGTTGTAGTAGCCTACTTTATTTTTCAGCCGTATAGCGGGTCTCGCCGTACAATCACAAAACAATGAACAATACACAACATCCACAATACACAAAAACACTTACAATATCAAAGCTTAATATAAACATTTCCAACCCCTTATTCAAAAGTCTTAATGCATTTGGTAAAAAAGTTTGTTTATATATTGCTTTTGGTGTTCTTTAACAACAGTGTATTCCCCTTTTTGAGGGAGCATGGTGTATAATAGTGTCAGTGATCCACACACCTGCCCAGCTAACAATTCATGGTTCGGTCTGGGAACGTTAGTTTTTTGGTTGTGGGAACGTTCCGTTAAGGTTTTGGTTCCCATGGAAAGTTTTCTTAACGTTATAACTCTGAGGGAACGTTCCCTACGTTAGTTTTTGGTTCGGTTTAAACTAACCTTTAGAGAACCATAAACTAATGTTCCCTAACGTTCCCTAAACGTTCTGTGTCAGTGTATACACTTATTCCTCACCCAGTTTCATCTGTCAGAACTTCATCATCATGGGAGATTTCAACGCCGCCTGCGGTTACGTCCCTCGGAGGCGGTGGAGGAACATTCGTCTGCGCTCGGACAGGGAGTTTGTGTGGCTGACGGATGATAATCTGGACACGTCCGTGAAGACGTCCACCAAATGTGCTTACGACAGGTCTGCAGATTGATCCAAAAACTGTACTTTCCTCTAAATCTGAAATATATGACTGTTTATGCCAAGAATCAACAACCTCTTTGGCCAAACAACATTCAGATTCCAGGGTCGGGTTGGGGTCAAGCTGACTTTTCCTTTTCACTGGATTGGTTGTTCATGCACACTACAAAATAAAGGTTCCAAAAAGTTTTTTTTTTGTTTTTTTTGCAGTGATGGCATAGATTAGAACATATATTTTTTTGGTTCCCCAAAGAACCTTTCAGTGACCAGGGGCCTCATTTATAAACGTTGCGTACGCACAAAAGAAGGCGTACGCCGCTCTCTACGCAATAATTGGTAGGCTATTTATAAAAAGCAAACTTGACGGGAAAATGTGCGGTCCTTCACGCAAGCTCTGACCCAGGCGTACGCACAAAAACGGGTGAAATAAGAAATGGCGACACCGTCGGCGGATGGAAGAAACACGTGAAAGTGTGTGAAACTGTAGACCGTTGTGTAAAAGAAATGGCAATACTGCCTCTCATAAATAGACTTCACAAAGCAAGTCTTACATTTAACAGCCTACACGAACACCCGTTTGATCGATCTGCACTGCAGTGTAAAACAAAAAAATCAAACGAAGATTTCAACAGAAATGCAAATTAACACATATTTGCAAAAAGAAAAGTGAAATATGTTCTGCAATAATATTGCCATGTTATCCAATTCATCCTCATAACACATCTGTTGCTTGTCAGATGCAATCAAATGGATGGTAATAAAATGCCATGATGCCATCACAATGCGTAATGGAGCGCTAGACGCTTTTTTGCATCGACTTTGATGTCCGACTATTTCGGCCACGGCCCGAGGTTGTGAGGCTGCAGCATTAACGGCGTCTGCAACCTTTTGCCACTCAAGTGCCTTTTTGGCATTAGTAATGCCCACACTGTGCCCTGTAAAATGTAAAACAACATTTTACTCCTCTTTTCCACCTTGCCAACTATCATTTCTACTTCACATTGAGTGAAGTTAAGCTTATTGGTTTTCCTCTCTGTATTTGCCATGATTTCGCAATCGATGAATATTAACTTGTGGGGGTTTCACAGACTATTTATGGGCCCCAACTGAGATTCGTAAATTTTGGGCAACTATGGGCGTTTCACTGACTATTTATGGGCAACTATGGGCGTGACACGAAGCCGCAAAAGCTGCGCTACATTTAGAATTGATTGTGATTTATTAAGGGAAAACTGCGTAGGACGTGCGTGCGCACGGTTTTATAAATCCGAATATTTCTGTGCGTACGCACGTCCTATGTTTCATCCGTACGCCACTTCTGACGCAAATCCTACGCAAAGTTTTATAAATGAGGCCCCAGCTCTTTTGTTCTTTTAAAAAACTAAAGAAACCTTTTCTGTTCTTGTGTAATGTAAAGGTTATTTGAGTGTTAAATGTTTTTCATGTTACCACCAATGCCAATAAATAACCTTTATTTTTAAGAGCATATGTATTTAGACTTATGTATTATGTTTGTTTGACAAGAACTTTGTTTCAGGACAGACAAAATGACAGGAAATCTGTGTAGTTTAATGGTTAAGGATCTGATCTTGTCACATATCTGTTTAGAATAAAAGCATCAGCTAAATGACAAGTTAAGAAAGAGTGTATTATGATTTGATGTATTTGGCATTACTGCCTAGAGTCTAAAATGTAAAAACTCAGTTTGGTTGGAGCAATGTGGACACACTGCAAAAAAAAGTATTACTTAGTATTTATTTTCTTGTTTTGCATTTTGTTTGTCGTACAAATATCTAAACATTTTTAAATCAAGATACTTGAGAAGCAAAATGACTTATATCAAATAATAAGTGAGTTCATGCCTAAACCAAGTAACTAAATGTCCATGGGTTATTTCAAAGTGAAAACAAGATTATTTTTCTTGCCCTGTGGACAGATATAAAAATAAAAAATAAAAAATAAATCTAATTTTGAAGCAAGTTTGAGTCCCGGGTCGTGTTCCTTTCCCAACCCCTCTTCCCTCTCTCTCTCCTCTTCTATCGCTTCCTGTCACCGCTCTTCATTAATAAAGGCATAAATGGTTGAAAATGCAACTTTAAAAGCCTGAGTCTGATGATTCTGTCCCACTCATCCCCAGGGTTGTCCTCCACGGAGAGAAGATGATTGCGGCTGTGAATCCTGAATCAGTCGAGGTCTTCAACTTTAAAGATGAATTCGGCCTCACCGAGGAGGAGGTAAATATAATCTACAAAACCATGTAAATGGTACATGCATGTAATTATTAAATAACAATGTCACTGTGTGTCTGTCTCTCTCTCGATCTATCTGTGTGTGTCTGTCTGTGTGTGTGTGTGTCTGTCTGTTTGTTTGTGTGTGTGTCTGTGTGTGTCTGTGTGTGTGTGTGTGTCTGTGTGTGTGTGTGTGTGTGTGTGTGTGTGTGTGTGTGTGTGTGTGTGTGTGTGTGTGTGTGTGTGTGTGTGTGTGTGTGCGTGTGTGTGTGTGTGTCTGTGTGTGTGTTTTAGGCTCTGGCAGTGAGTGATCATTTCCCGCTCTGCTTCACTGTGACTCAAGCACAGAGGAGAGGATGACAACATTCTCACTTTACACTTTTACTGCCCGTCTGCTTCATTAGTGCTACGGATGAGAATGAAGAACAGCTTGTTATAAAATGAAGCGGTTCAAACATAATCAGAGACGCAGAAAGTGAGAGTTCAGTACTTCAGAAGAAGAGCAGAAAGGCTTCACTGAAAGATGAAGAAGAGCTTCCAGTGCTTGTTAATTATGAACCAGCGTCTCCAGTGTTGGTTTACCAGTTGCCATGAGACCGTGGAGTTATTTTGCAAGGCTGTTACACATTTAACACATCTACACATTTAACACATCTACATTTCTCCAATGATTAACTGTAAAAGGGCTTTATTGACATTTGCATGTTCTATAACAGCATTTACAATAAATGTTCTATCAAATTATTTCAAATCCTAGGGGATTACACCATGCATTGATAATGCATACATGCTTAGACAGAAAATATATGATTTCATTTACAGTAAATAAAAGATTTACTTCAGAAAATGATTGGATTGAGGTGTCTGTTAAAGTTCAGCAAGGTGCGTTTCATCCGAGCTGATCCGTCACTGAGGGAATATTAAAAATGCCATTCCTGGCGTAGAAAGTGTTGCGTACAATCCCAGATCTCCCGCAGGCTGGAGTCTTACACTCAATCTCATAGTCTCCTGAGGAAACAACGCGTTTAGTAAGTAAGTAAGTAAAGTTTATTTATAAAGCACTTTTCACAGATAAAATCACAAAGTACTTTACAAGAGAATAAGCAAAACAAGACAATATAAAATATGTAAAATTAAAGTGACACTGAAAACACTAGTTTAGTGCTCGATGGAGGAAGATTTTCAGAATGACATGTAGCCATTATTGTTAAGCTAATATTTTACTCTTTAATATTTCATATTAAAGATATTATCATCATATTAAACCATTTTACTAATACTACTAACAATATTTGGTTTTATATACTACTTTTCAAGTTTTTAAAAGATTTGTTAAAAAGTAATGCTTTTATTCAGCAAGGATGCATTAAATACATTAATACGTTCTATTCATCAAAAAATTCAGATTTTTTAAAATATATATATATAACATGTTTTCAATATTGATAGTATCAGAAATTCCTGAGCAGCAAATCATCATAATAGAATGATTTCTGAAGGATCATGTGACACTGAAGATACATGTATTGATACTGAAAATTCATCTTTGATCACAGGAATAAATGACATTTTACAATATTTTCACATAGAAAATAATTATTTTACATTGTAATAATATTTCACATTATTTCTGTTTTACTGTATTTTTGATCAAATAAATGCAGCCTTGGTGAGCAGAAGAGACTTCTTTTTAAAAACATTAAAAAACATTCCCAACCCTAAACTTTTGAAAAGTGCCAAAACAGGAATTTATCCAAAATACAAACAGATAATTACTCAAATATTAATCATAATTAGTGGGGTTTACAAAAAGCTTCACTTTTACAATTGCTGAAAGGTTTGTTGAAATCCTCAGCCCTAACTGTAAATATTAAACTTTGGTTAAAAATGTCCCACTTTCCTCACCTAATCTCCATCCATAATCCCAAGATGAGAGAATCGGATAATCAAACTTTTCTTCAGGGCCTTTTTGTGCTCGTTTCCTCAGGTACAGGTGTCGTCCTTTGCCTTCGTTGGAGATTCCCTGATAGAGATCGGCTTTAGTGTTCGGGGTCACGGGCCTCATCAGAGGGGCTTCACTGAGGGCCCGGCGCACGATCACAGGCTTCTCCTGCTTCTGAACCACAGGGGGTAGTGTGAGTTTACTGGCAGCTGGAGGGTTAAAAACACCAATGGACCTGGACCTGCGAGCCGTGAAGGTGCTCGGGTATTCTTCACTGTACTTCATCTTCCACGCCAGCCGCGTGTAAGCCTCCTTCAGGATCAGCTCACGGTAGAAGTTCTGGTCCTGGGTGGTCAGCAGGTTCTTCATGATTAACGGGACAGTGAGGCCACAGACACATAAGAGGAGCAGAGCTGACCAATCAGAGGAAAGATCAGTCATTAGCAGGAGAGAGGAGAGGCCTTATAAACACACACACACACACAGTGCTGACAGGAGAACAAAAGAGACTCTGCTGAGCGCCAGAGCAAAGGGAATCAGTTTCAGCAGAGAAAGAGTCACACACTGAAGGCTTGATAAACGATAGGGCCTCAGTAGAAATGCTGTAACTAAGGGACCGTTTACACGACACGTTTTTTCTTCAACTAAAAATGGAACATTTTTCTATGGCATTAATTTACACGACAATGCGTTTTGGGGGCCTGAAAACGCAAAAATTTGAAAACAGGTTTCAAAGTGCACGCTTTTGAAAACGATACCGTAACCTTTATAGTCTCCGTGTAAACTACAAATACGCGCATTTGTGAAAAAGGTGACGATGTAATGCGCATGCGTATGACGTTTTCCGTCAAAGTGATAGGCGCATGCTTTTCTTTACAAAGTGATAAAAAATGAACTATTGGCCTGGCATTAATACAGCATTATTAGTTTTCACGGATCCGTGTGAACATGGATTGTTTCGACAACGTTGTCAAAAATTACGCAAAAAAAACCCCAAAGGAACAAACTTTTCCATTTTTAGTGCATTATTTAAATTTACCCTAAGCAGGTTTGCTTGGTGGTTTATGATGGTCTTCATTGGGGGAAAACTAAAGTGCCCCCAAACAGCCCTAAAACCAGTAAACGGAGCAGCTACATCAGTAAACTAGCGTAGGCTGGGTTCAGTCGGATTTAAGGCTGGTATCTATTCAGGAGTTGTAATGCTCAAACCTGTCCTGAAGGTGGCAGCAGAACGTTTCTGGACATTACAGCCTCATCTACAATACTACACTCAAACCATGCAAACAGACACAATTTCCAAGACAATATGAACAAGAAAATTCTTCAAAACAGAATAAATCAGCAGAGTTGAATGGACTTACTGATCACAATGACTTCTTCCTGAGCTAATCCTGACTAAACAAAACAGAATAATGAGCACGACCTTTGGAACGATAAATATGCTTGTTCATACATTTGCTGTACTGTATACAGGGTCATTTCTATGGTAACAACAGAGGTCAAGGTGGCCCATTCACTTCCTGTTAGTGGGAGAATAAACGCGACACACAATTAAAAGGTACAGTTCACCAAAAAAAACCTAACAAAGAAAACATTTGATCATTTACTCACACGTAAATGACGAGACATTGTAGATTCTGAATTCTTTATTCCAGTAAATTTTAATAAGCAAATGTACATCAAATCTACTTGCATGTTTCACAATAAGGCACCAACGGCTAAATACAAAATATGCCCGGTGTCACTTACAAAATACTTCACCACTGTATCAAAACTAGTAGAATTAAGACATGAAGGTCTGAAGAATGAAAAAGAGTTCTGCATAAATCTATTAGTTACATTTGCATATTAGTGTCTTCAAAAAGCAAGAAAATCTGATAAAATGTGAAAATACTGGGTCTTTTGGTCTTGAGGGCTCTGCAAGTCTAAGATCTTGATATACAGAAATTGTTTTATGTTACATCTTTATCTCTAAACTATTCAATACGTAGCGGTGTTGAGATGTACACAGATGTGCTTGATTTGAAGAGATGGATGATGTTTTGATTTATGAGTAAATAAACGCTCAGTTTATGCAGTGAGAATCGAACACATGTGGAAATGTTATAATATGTAAATTAAAAGTGACAGTATGTTAGAAACAGACGAACAATTAGTCAATATCAGTAGTAAAGAGACGTTTGGGTGTGAAACCCTGATCAGTTTGTTCATACACGGTAATTTCAACTTATTAACACTCAACCTTAAACTTGTTATGCTGAGCGAAATCGACAAACAGAAGAAATGTACAATTCATGCATCATAACAACATGCTGTCAACGTTACCGTCATAATGCGTCACATTCCAGTCAAAACCTGATCAAGTGCAAAGTTCAACAAAATGAAGAAGGTCTGAATGATTCGTTCACTGACACCTTCTATTAAATTTTTTTACAGTGTCTCTCTCTCTCTCTGGAGTGTTTTGGGTTTAACCGCAGGGCATTATGGGACAGTGACTTGGAAGGGGGAGCCTGGGATGTGTTCGTCTCCCCATTTGACCGCCAGAATGTAGTTGCCCCGCTCCTTTAAGATATAGCTGATATTGTACTGCATGTTTCCCGTGTGTTTCACCAAGATCTCCTCGCAGGGCGTCAGAGGACCGTGAACACCCACCAGGAGCATGTTCTTCCCTGGGGAACAAACACAGAAAAATACATGCAACTAAATGTAAAACTATTAGAGGGTCTAAAAATACACACACATGCTTAACAACTAAATCTATTACTACTACAATAACAACAAACAAAAATAATATTGTAAATATATGAATTTCTATATATATTCTGAATGAATGATTAACAATAGTAGAGTGGTTTCAAAATAATATTATATATATATAAAAAACGTACTATATATATATATATATATATGAGTAAGTTATATATACACAATTATTATTAACAGTAACAGCAATAAAAATAACTAATAAAAATAAATAAAATGCATTTAACTAATAATAAAATATAATTATTATTAAAAAATACATAATGTATTTAATTAATAATAAAATTAACAAATTACTCACACGTGTTACTCACACATATGCGCGCGCATATATATATGTATATATATATATATATAGACTCCATATTCATATAGTTTCCACACACACATATACATGCATGCATGCATATACACACACGTATGCATAAATATATATATTTTATATACACACAGACACCATACTATGCAAAAGTCTTAGGCACATCAGAATTTTCCCCCTCAAAAAATGTGTTTAAGCCAGTTATTTGTATCTTCTGCACACACACACATATACATATATTAGGGCTGTCAAATGATTAATCACGATTGATCGCATCCAAAATAAAAGTTTGTGTTTACATAATAAATGTGTTTGTACCGTGTAAAATTATTTTGTATATATAAGTACACACACGTGCATTTATATATTTAAGAAAAATTTGTTATTTATATATAAAATATTATCTATAAAAATAAATCTATATATAGTATATACATACACATGCTTGTATATATTTAAGAAATATTTTTATGTATTTATATATATATAAAATAATTATACACAATACACACACATTTATTATGTAAACACAAACTTTTATTTTGGATGCGATTAATCGAGATTAATCATTTGACAGCCCTAATAAATAATATATATATATATATATATATATAAAAAACATATCATATTTTCCTAGTAATAAACTGAGATCACACCTGCTTTACTGCAGTCGACAGTGAAAGACGCTTTCTGTCCCACGAAGGCCTTACTGAGGCCCGGCCCTCGACTGAGCACTTTACTGGCGTCAGAAGCGGCTCTGGGAGACGAGCTGTAAGAGTTCACACTGCTCCGGCTCACAGACTCCACCATCAGAGTGGACATCTCGCTGGCGTTGGTCACGTTCACCAGCCGAGGACCTGAAGACCACAAGAACAGTTGAACACCTCGACTCAAACCTCAATCCGTTCTCAAACACCACCACACTGAATCAGTGTCACACACACCTGTGACTTTGGCCTTAAACGGGCTTCCAGTGATGTGGTTGGGGCCGCCATATTTGATAGTGATGATGTAGTTTCCAGGGGCCATAGGTGTGTAGTGCACTTTGAACCCTTCGGGACACTCCTGACACTCCATCTTCACCTTGGACGGGCCCTCGATCGTGACGGACAGAGATCCTGGTCCAGCTTTGGTGTTATTGATGATAAACTCGGCCTGGTTGCCTGTCAGAGGACACGTCAGAGTCAACATGATGTGTATGATGAACCGTTTCATGACAACTACAATATTCTCATTTCCTGCTTCCTTTTAGCCACCAAAGTCAGCACAATGACTGTTATAATAATACCATACTACTATATATCTCTCTTTTCTTTCTACAGTCTTTTTTTTCTCTTTGTGCACAGTAGACTTTATGCATGGAAACAATGATTACCTCCTGCATTTGCACCAATGCATAGTAAACCGGTAATGCAAGCAAGTGTGTGTCTGTTAAGTGTGTGTGTATTTTATTCTGTAGTCTGTGCATCTGCAAACCTGCTGAGAGACGATAAACCGCGAGCATTCGTCGGTTCTGCTAACATCAATCCAGTGCCGTTAACACTGACATCAGACGTGACCAGCTGGAACGATGGAAGCTGATCTGACACTTTTAGCTATTGTAAAACCAAATTTATTCTTTCCTGTAAGCCAACCATGTGGCTTTTTTGTCTTTAGACTAACGCAGCTGCGATGCATTTTAATGCAATAACATTTCTAGCTACCTTAAGAGGCGGCATAATAATGCTTTACATTACAAACCTTTCGCATTGGCTCTGGAGCCGAGCTAAACGTCCCCGTGAGCTTTAGACTGTGTCTGCAACCGCCCGAGATGTTAGACGAGTTACAAGACAGACATGCATTTGTTCTGGATGTGATCCATGAGAAAATAGGTTAGCTAATCCAAGATCCTTCTGTTTAAATCATTTTTGCTAAAACAATGAGGCGCGTTCAACACGAGCGAGAGCGTAACTTCCTCTCGACATGCCAAGTGAAAAGAAACATCAAGCAATCAATATTCACAGTGTTGAAAACACACTGACGGCATAGAGGAAAACTTGCAGAGGCTTTTATTCCTGCAGAGTTGTTTTTAGCCCAGTGCCAACAAGTAATGTGTGTCCAACTAATGTGGAGAGCATTACCTGTGGTTCCTCTTTCCAGACCGGCTCCGTACGCAGTGACGAGTCCGGCGTCCCCGATCTGTCCCGGCTCTCCCACGCGGACCTGGAACGGACTGCCGGGGATGTGTGTCCCGTTGAACTTCACGTCGATGATGTGGATGCCGTTCTCCCGCGGGATGAAACGGATGGCGTACTTATCTGGAAAACGAAGAGTATATTAACCAGAGAACCAAAAGAAGAATTAATGACACTAATGACAAAAATAACGGCAATCAGGGTCTCGATTCACACCGTATATTATACACCTTTTCAAGTATAAGTTAAGACAAGTCGCTCTACTAGCACAACGTCCAACGTTAACATGCAATTCATCATTTACGGGTTAATCTGAGCTTTTGTTATAACTAGAATACAAGATGCTTGTAATATGAAAAACTTCATTAACTATTTTAACTACACAAGTTAACATGAGCAATGAAAATGGTTCTAAAGCATTTATTAATGTTAATTTCAACAATACATGATTAAAATAAAAAGTTGTATCGGTTCATATTTAATGGACATGAGCTGACATGAACTAACAATGAACAGTTAACTAACGTTAAATAAAAACTAACAATTAGACCTGAATTGCTCATTGTAATTGAATGCATTAATAATGGGATCTTATTGTAGTGTTATCAAACACAGATGTAAATTAAAGTCAGAATGAAAACCCCTTCACAAACCCCTTCACTTTGGAATATCATGTGGATATAACATTTCCGAGTGGAATACCATGCAAAATGGGTTGTATATGCAGTTTTATGTACAAATAATAATAAAGTTCTTTCACTTTTAGTTATACCAGAAAATTAAAGTGTGAAACTTCATTAACTATATTAACTACATGAGTTAACATGAACAAAGAAAATAGTTCTAAAGCATTTATTAATGTTAATTTCAACAATAATACATTAAAAAGAAAAGTTGTATCCGTTCATATTTAATGGACATGACCTGACATGAACTAACAATGAGCAATTCAGTCTAATTGTTAGTTTTTATTTAACGTTAGTTAACTGTTCATTGTAATTGAATGTATTTATAATGGGACCTTATTGAAGTGTTACCAAACACAGTTGTAAATTAAAGTCACCCCTTCACAAGCCATTTTACTTTCATAAAACATTTCCGAGTGGAATACCATGCAAAATGGGTTGTAAATGCAGTTTCATGTACAAATAAGTTTTCACTTTTAGTTATACCAGAAAATTATTTAAAGTGTGAAAGCATCATATTCAGTTATGTCAGGCTGTTAGAGTTAATAAGCTCATGATCATGTCACCTTGCTCGAGCTCAGACACCACACACTCCTCCAGCGCTCCGGATGGACTGTGAACTTTGGCGTCGACGTTGCCCTTCGCCCCGTTCAGACGCACTGCAAACGACGTGGGCTGGTTCACCTTCAGACCCGACTCCTACATTAGTGAACCAACAGTTCAGACCTGCATATGGAGCCAGTGCATTCTGGGAAAGACTGTTGATGCACATACACTGCCGCTCAAAAGTTTGGGGTCGGTACATCTTTTCATGTTTTTGAAAGAAATCTTTGTTCATAAAGGCTGCATTTATTTGATAAAAAAATGGAAGTTCAATCATTTCCTTTAATAATTTTTATATGATGATTTGCAGCTCAAAACATTTGATTATTATCAATGTTGAAAACTGCTTAATATTTATGATTCTATAATGAAAAGAAAGTTAAAAACAGCATTTATTTGAAATAAGAATCTTTTGTAATATAAATGTCTTTACTGTCACTTTTGATCAATTTAATGCATTCTTGCTGAATAAAAGTATTCAATTCTTTCACATATATTTTTTTTTAATTACTGACCCCAAACTTATGGTACAGTACAAAAGGTATATTGTTATACGGTTTAAACATTTTAAATGTGCATAATCCTAAAAACAAACAAAAAAATTATAAATGCAACAAAAAAGCAATAAAACGCTATTAAAAAAACCATGACATGTTTAGAGATTGATAACCTGACCTCACCGAAGATCAGCTAAAGCTGAGAGAGAGAGATTTGACAATTTGACAACAGAGGAAATGAGAACTAAAGGGTTTGCTAAACTACAGGGAATGCTGGGATACGGCGGAGGTTTCTAGCAGTCGGTGTCGTCTTCCTCTCTCTGCTTCAACTGATCCTGCTGTGAGCTTTACAACGCTTGAGTCTGTTAGAAGCCTTTAAATGAAACACAAGAGAAACACCAGAACAGCCACAGAGAGAGGAGTGATGTCCCACAGCTGTTCAAAGAGGAGTTCACTGGGTAAATCTCATGAGCTGCCTATCTAGACAACATTAGTTCCTATGTGCACTTCTGATGTGAAGACCGCAACATTATTCGGCCTTCTAAGATACCTCGTTTGAGCCAAATTCAAAGGCAGCATCTCATGTTTTCTGTTCTTTCATGGAGCAGAGTCTTGATATCATGGAGTGGATTATTATCACACACTCCGAATGTATCAAGCATATAATGAGGACTGATTTTGATATACTGTAGGTGGTAAACCACTAAAAAGTATTTTAGTATTTTAACCTAGATAAGTTCAAAAGTATGGGGTCAAGAAATTAATTCTTTTATTCAGCAAGAATGCATTAAATTGATCAAAAACAACAGTAAAGACGTTGTTACAAAAGATTTCCATTTAAAATAAATGCTTTTTTTAAAAACTTTTATTCAAAGAATCCTGATTTTTTTTCATCACGGTTTTCTACAAAACTATTAATATTTTCTACATTAATAATGATAAGAAACGTTTCTTGAGGATCAAATCATCATATTAGAATGATTTCTGAAGGATCATGTGACACTGAAGACTGAGTAATTCAGCTTTGATCACAGGAATAAATTACATTTTAAATTATATTACAATAGAAAATTTTAATTGGTAATATTCACAATATTACTGTTTTGATTAAATAAATGTAGTCTTGGTGAGCAGAAGAGACTTTTACAGACCCCAAACTCTCGAACGGCGGTGCACTTCATTTATGTGTGTTGCTACCTACGAAGAGCATCTAATTTCACACAAATACGAGTTTCATTAGAACTGAGCTGCCTATGTAGACAGCGATGTAGCTCACTAGTATGCATGTTAACTGCTCTATAAATCTATAAGAGAAAGTATGTGTCGTTACATAGAAAAGTTGTATTTCACAGTTTTCCAGTTTAAGTCACGTTGGGTAGTTTGAGAATCAAAGAGCTGTTCTTTGAAAGCTGCGGACATGAATCTGTGCGTCGATGTTTTCTCGTGTCTCACCTGAAGACTGGAAACAGTGAGTCGACGGGCATCGTCTTCGGGAGCGCACACGGGAACCAGGAACGGGCTGTCGGGAATGTGCTCGTCGTTGAACTTTATAGACACTTCGTAGTCGCCTGCAAAGAGTTCTGAGATAAGTTACTGAGGTATATTACAGAGTATCTGCATTGAAAGCAATACAAGATCTCAAATCACATGACATGAGAACAATACAAGATCTCAAATCACATGACATGAGAACAATACAAGATCTCAAATCACATGACAACATTTTAAAAGTAGCACAGGACGGAAATGCATTGGTCACATGTGTACCGGTATGTATATAAATATACCAGATTCTTGAGCTACATTTTAAAAGGAGCACAGGACAGAGAGGCATTGGTCGTGTGTGTGTGTGTGTACCAGGTTCTTGAGCTACATAGGAGACGCCACATGATCCATCCTTCCTTTCCTCGAATGAGATTTCTGCCCGGCTGGGACCCTCGACAGCGATGGACAGACCGCCAGCGCCCGCCTCTCGCGTCCACACATTAAACTCCGCTACACGAGATCAGGGAGAACATTATTATATCTATAAAACACACTGTGGGTCACCAGCAGTGTTATTTACAGTTCATGAAGACGGTCATAATTCAACAGAAAATAAACTGAAATCCATTATATTTTCAGATGAAAAATGAAACCTTAAAATGGACCATTATGATTTTTTTCAAGATGACATTTGAATATATTCTCCACCCCTTTTCTTATAAATTAATCAAATTAAATATAAAAAAAAATGTGCAATTAAATTACAAGCAGTATAATTTGTTTTTATAAAATGTTGTATTTAAAAAAATATATATATACAACTTTATTTAACATTTTATCACCATCCATAAACATCTGGTGCGTAATTAAATATTTCTTAATGGAGTTCATGGTGGAGTGAAAGGTTTTTTTTCTTTAAAATGACAAGATATTTTCTACATTTTTGAAAGTAAAATAAATGTAAAATTCTATTAAATTAATTCATTTATTATATTTATAATAAATTCTATATTATTTTAAGATTGCATCTAAAGATATTTTTCATCCTTTTCCACCTTTTTGAACTAAAATGAAAATTAGATCAAATTAAATGACAGGCAATACTATGTACAACATTCTCAATATGAACTAGTTGCTTATTAGCATGCATATTACTAGGATATTTGCTGTTTATTAATACTTATGAAGCACATATTAATGCCTTATTCTGCATGACCATAATCTACATCCCTTAATCCTACCCAATACCTAAACTTAACTACCTTACTAACTATTAATTAGCAGTAATTAGGAAGCAAAAGTCATAGTTAATAGTGAGATTTGGACCCTAATGTAAAGTGTGACCATATTTGAATAAACATTTTGTCGGTGTAGATACCTGGCACGCTCGCCTCGGCCTTCTCCAGACCCGGCCCCCCCGCTCGCACCTTATGGGCTCCGCCTTCTCCCAGCGGACCCACGGTGAACTGGAAGGGGCTTCCCGGCACATGCTGCCCGCGGTACTTCACGCTGACCGTGTGAACGCCCATCTCACGAGGCACGAAGCGCACGCAGTACGTGTGGTTCCCCACAGACACGATCTCAGCAGCTTCGGTGGCTCCCGACGGGCTGGTGACCTGCGCTGACACGTCCTGAACGTCGATTTCTGGGGAGAACAGAGAGAAGGATTCTTGGAGAGCTGAATGATGATGATGAGGATGATGATGATGAGGATGAAGAGAGAGAGGAGGAACGGTCGCTCACGTCTGAGTTTTCTCAAGGTTTTGCAAGCAACATACAAGAGAGATGATACTTACAGCACTCAGGTTTATTAAAGGAGAGTTCAGCCGAAAAGGAAATGCTAACAATTTACAATAAGGATCCATTTGTTAACATTAGTTAACTACATGAGTTAACGTGAACTATCGGTCAAATGTTTGGACAAATTAAGATGATTTTATGTTTTGAGAGAATTTTTTTTGTGTGAAAAAATTACAATTTAAAATAAGTTTATTTTTTTTATATATGTTGAAATGTCATTTATTCCTGTGATCAAAGCTGTAATTTTCAGTGTCACATGATCCTCCAGAAATCAATCTAATATGCTGATTTGATGCTTAATTCAAATAGAAAAAAGAAATTGAAAACAGTTATTTTAATTTGTTATAAAATTTCACTGTTTGACTATTTTTAAATGCAGCTTTACTGAGCAGAAGAGACTTCTTTTTAAAAACATTTAAAAAACAAACAAAACGTAATTGTTTCAAACCTTTGACCAGTAACGCAAAAAGAAAAGAAAATTTTTTATATATTTTTTTTAAATTAAAGCATTTATTTTATTAAAGCATTTATTAAACTTAGCTCAATGTAATGGGGTAATGTAGGAAAAAATAAATATTTTTCATCATTTTATAGATTTAGAGTTAAAAAATCTTGTTGAATTTTATGTAGGAAAGGTTTTGTTGTTGTTGATTACAACTCGTAAACGGACTTCCCAGGAAAATTTGAATGCACCAATTTCAACATTTACTCACACATTATTAAAATAAAAAGGTGAATCTGTTAATATTTATTGGACCTGAGCTAAAATGAACAAACAGGTGTATTTTTGTACACCTAAAATGCTAAAAGTTAATGAATGAGTTAATGCATTAATAACTATGGGACCTTAGTTCGTAACGGTTTACAATGTCATCTGTATGACTTTCTACCATGCAGCACAAAAACCCCGACAGCAGCATGATGAACATATGCCTCGTGTTCCACAAAAGAAATAAAGTCATTCAGGTTCGCAACATGACGATGTGCAAATAAATAAGTTGTGATGAGCAAAAAAAGCAGCTCTTGTTCATGCAAACACAAAGAGCAGCGCGTTCTGCCAACCTCGTGGTCCACATGCCCAGCGCTTACAACGCACCCTCCAGCCCTCCAGACGGCCTTCTCAGGGGGGCCGTGCCGATCCGGCTGACCCGCACTCGGCCCACGGTGAAGACCGTCGACCTCAGAGGCCGAGGAGACCCTGAGCTGGCCTGACCTTTGACCCCGAGCCAAAGAGAGCAGTGGGAGCGATAGACGCCACGTGAGAGCAACTCACGAGCCAAAGCCAGAAGAAACCAGGTCACTGAAAGCGGGAGACGCAGAAGACAGACAAGAAAAAGAGGAAAGATAAAGGACAGAACAGGTCAGAAAAACAGTAAAGTGGAGAAAAAGAAGGAAGAATAGGAAAAGCATTGGGCCTCATTTAAAAAAAACGCATGTACGATCAAATTTGATCCTAAATAGAGATAACATGGATTTTATTCTACATTAAAAGTGAGGAACAAATTGGGATTTATTAAAAGCAGAAACTGACGTGAAAATGTTCAAACACACTTTTGGTGCTCGTATACCAGCGATTCAATTAATTTAACAATGTGGATTAATCACAATAGACATTCATATATTGGTACTTTACAATAAGGTTCCATTTGTTAGCATTAGTTAACAAGAACTAACAGTGAAAAATACTTAATATTAAGTAAAAAAATGTACTAATACATTATTAAAATCCAAAGTTGTATCTGTTAATATTACTTAATTGACCGGAGCTGACGTGAATAATAATAGAGAGTTCATAATAATGAAGAGTTGTATTTTTATTATCAAACATTAACGCTAGCAAATACTGTAACAAATGTATTGCTCAAATCTTTGTTAATGATTAACTAATGGGACCTTAAAGTGTTACCAGTATTTGATATATTTGCAAATGAGCAACATTTGAACTGCTCTAATAATTACATATTACAACTAAAATAAATGGAGGAATGCTCCTCACACCATCGGTGCTCGTGCCCTAATGAACAATTATGACGCTTTTTGTGCATGCAAACATTTCATAAATCCTTCATAGGAACAGTTTAGGATCGTTATACGCACGTCTATATAAATGAGGACCCACGTCTGATATTTGGTCATTTATACAAGTTTTACGCTCTTATGTCTTTGAATCTCACGAGATCCTTTCAAGAGTGTGTATGAGGTCAGCGGCCCAACAGTGAGTGTGTGAGCTGCAGTAATCTGTGTGTCCAGCATTAGATCAGCGCTGACCCTCCGTCACACCGTCATTAACCAGGACAACACACACGGAAGTCGTCCGCACGATCCCGGTTTGGAGATTAATTACACAACTAAAGGCCTATTCACATCAAAAGTGACGCGCTCTTTAATGTGAACGACACCATCGCTAAACATTAACGCTAATGTTGGCATTTTCTCAAATAGAAGTAGCAGTATCTTATTGTTTGTTTTTTATTTTTATCAAAATAAATTCACTTGAAATTATATATAAAAAAAGAATAAAAAAAAGCATAATGGTAAATTCACATCTATTAAACCTCAATATAACCCTCAAAGTATCATATTAAATTGTTTAATTTATTAAAATAATTTGTGGAGAAGTTAAAAAAAAAAAAAAAAAAAAAAAACCAAAACCAAACAAAACTCACATTTATCGGATTGGATTAAAAGAAATGTACAAAAAATAAATAAATAAGATTGTTTTAACGTTAAAATAAATTACTACTTTTAAACTACTAGTTATTTAAAAAAAAATAAAGAATAAAATAAAATTCACATCTAGTGTGAAACATTTGTGCATTTTAAACTACTTTTTAACTGCCCTTTGCGGTCTTTTGAAGAATATTGTCACTTGCACTAGTAAATAACGACTAAAATCTTAAAAAAAAAAAAAATGTTTGTGCTTGTTCGCATTAATTTTCAAACACAATGAAAGGAAAACGATCCTCTCTCACACTGAGACACTTCAGACTCCACCAAGACCCTCCCGGAAGAGCAGAATTAGCAAACTTTATTCCGCCATCAAATCGCCTCAGCGCTCCCCTCCAGACTAGCTAGCATTAGCGCAGCGTAGCACAGACACTGACTCGAACAACAACATCTGCGCCGGTCTGAGGGGAAATCAGACCTAATGCCACGGCCAAGTTCAATACGTTCAGCTCCACCTGCACATGAAGTCTCGTTTCAGAGAGCCATGTGTTTTTACTCACGGACGGAGACTCGATGCTTTAACGCATGACGTGAGCCAGCAAACAACTGCACATCCATTTGTTTCGTGCTTTTTTTGGCCGGCGTTCCTGTCGGAGTTTGAGCTACAGCGCATTAAACAAGCCTATAAACCAAGCCTTGACATTAAGTGGCTGAAATGATAAATAATTCACACCTAATGCACATTAAAACTCCAATCTCGGATTCGAAGATGAATCTTTATGTGGATAGATGTGCGCTTGACTAGATGTTAAGTGTAAAGGTTACAGCTGTAAATCTGGGAACTTTCATACCTGGGATCTTCAGGTTGAGATCACACACACTTCCAACACTAGAGACAGACACTGCTTTCTGACGGCGAGTGATGCTCTCGCGGATACGACCTTCTCCGGTCACCCGGACGCTGAACGGACTTCCTGCAAACACACACACGCAACAAATAGTAAGTCACAATGACAGGAGTAACACGCTAGAAGTCTTCAGCTCACCAAGACGGCTTCTATTTGATCAAAAATACAGTAAAAATGTGAAATATTACGGCTGTTTTCTACGTGAATATATTGTAAAATGTAATTTATTCCAGTGTTCAAAGCTGGAATTTTTAACATCGTTACTCCAGTCTTCAATGTCACATGATCCTTCAGAAAACATTCTAATTTGCTTCCTTAAGAAACATTTCTGATTATTATCAATGTTGAAAAGTTAAATTTTTTTCCAGAATTTTTCAGGATTTGAATAGAAATTGAAAAATAAAGAACAGTGTTTATTTGAAATGGAAATCGTTTGTAACATTATACACAGTTGTAATAGAAATGTACAGTATATACACTGTGCAATAGGTCTGCATAACGATTAAATCGCGACTATATATGTCTATATCATATATGTGTGTGTGCGGTGTATAATAATTATGTATACATAAATACACAAACATGCATATATAATTTTAAGAAAAAAAATCTATTTATATTTTAAGTATTTATAATTATATATAATATAAAATATATTTAAATATAAAAATGTAAATATTTTTTAAATGTATACATGCATGTCTGTATTTATAAATACATAATTATTTTACTCAGTACACACACATATTTTACAACAAAAACTTTTAGCCTGCAAATGATTAGTCGCGATTAATCGTTATTCAGCCCTACTGTGCAATACGCTTACTCCATTTTGAATATTGCCTTCTGCCAAATAATGTGTAAATAAGATGTATGTGAACCACATTATAAAACCTATAGACGGTTTGAATGATGCTTTGAGCATGTAAGGCTCTTACCAGGGACGTGCTCTTCTGCAAACCTGATGGACACGATGTATGTGCCCGGCTCACTCGGACAATATGAGACGCCACAAGTGCCATCCTCCATGTCTTCTGTCTGTATGTCCACCTTACTGGGACCCTCAATGGACAACGCCAAACCCCCGTAACCTGTGAACACACACAGTCACGCCATTCAGGATCACCGTAGATTAGATCAGTGTTTCCCAGCGCTGCTCCGGGACACACACCAACACTACACATTCTGCACATCTCCCTCATCTGACCCACATATTTCTGGTCCTGGAGGCTCTGCTAACGTGCTGATGAGGAGTTGAATCAGGTGTGTTTGATTAGGACAGGTTTGAGAATGTGTAGTGTTGGTGTGTCTCCAGGAACAGCGCTGGGAAACACTGGATTACATGCATTAACGTTCATAAACAAACACTAACTGGATGCATGAGAAATAAAAGCATTTGATTGTGCAAGACTTGGTATGACAAGTTAAAACGTGTGTGATATACTTTATATGAAGGACTAATTGTATAAATATTTGAAGGACTAATTGTATAAATATTTGAAGTTCTTTGGGTAAGTGGGAATAATGTGCCGCTGTGGTACCAATTAAGACCCGATTTTCCTGTATTTCCACCCTTGAGCCGCTTTGCACAACTTGTTCGGATTATATTCTTAGCAATTAAGTGAATTGGAGAGCTTGAAACAACATCATTAAGGGCCAGACGTTTTAGCAGACGAGGTTTATGTAGTTCGGTTAGGAGGGTTAGACGGTTAGCTCTGAACAGAAGTCAAGCTCTACCTTTAATATTAATATCTTTGTTATGAAGGAAAAATGCGAGAGGAACCTCACACATTCTGTAAAGTGATGTTTATAACCTCAAATCCTTCAAGACAAGAGTGAATCACTGCTGAGGAATGAAGAGGAATGCTGTCAGCTCAGGTCTGAAGCCTCTTATTTGTGGGAAACGTTCATATCACATGGTTTTGGGAAAGTTGCTGCTATGCGGTTGCTTGTGAGAACAGCTCACTCTAAATCTGTGATATTTCATCCTCTACATATGGCTCAAGGTGGGGTTAAGGACTTAAATGTAATGTAATGAATGAAAGCTATTTATTTTTATATAACAAGTCAATTATTATTATTACTACTACATTATCAAATAAATTAAATACAGATAATAATTATACAAAGATAACAACATGATTTGTATTAAATAGATATAATAATAATAATAATAGTGAGTTTATATTATAAAATTATATAATATAAAACCTATATTATATTTTCATAATGATTTACTATTACAATATTATAATTATATATTACTTAAATAATACAAATTATAATAATAATTTGCTATTATAAGCTGTTGTTATTAAACATAATAATTAAATAGTTAACATTATATAATATAGAATTATATTACTATTATTATTATATATTAACAAATGATTTAGTATTATAATATTAAGAATGATACATTATTAATAAATAAGAGATAATAATAATATCTCTTATTTATTAATAATGTATCATTCCTAATATTATAATACTAAATCATTTGTTAATATATAATAATAATAGTAATATAATTCTATATTATATAATGTTAACTATTTAATTAATGATACATTATTAATAAATAAGAGATAATAATAATCTCTTATTTATTAATAATGTATCATTCCTAATATTATAATACTAAATCATTTGTTATTAAATAATAATAATAATAATAATAATAATACAGTCATTACAGTCAATAATACAATAATAATACATAATGCGTCCATAATAATTATTATTAAATAGTTATTAAAGATAAAAAATGAATAGCTATTAATATTATAATATATATATAAATATATAATATTTATGTAATAAGAATAATTGTATTTAATTATAACAATATAATTATTATAATAATAATAATAATAATAATAATAATAATAAAACAACAACAAAAAAAATATATATATATAAATAAAACAATAGTAATAATAATTAAACCTCTATTTTAGTTATTAAATAATAAAGATGAAATAAATAAAAAGATGAAATAAATAAACAATAAAAGATTAAAATGTATATATAAAAGATGAAATCACTCTCTCACCAGCTTCCCTTGTGTCCACCACAAAGTCGGACATCTCAAAGGTGTGTCCCTCCACCAGCCCCTGCCCGAACACCTGGACTCTGCTGGCGTCTCCGATCTCAGACTGGACCACCATGATGGTGATGGGGCTGTTAGCGACATGCTGTCCGTTCTTCTTGATGCTCACCACGTGCTCCCCAACTTCTCTCGGGATGAAGGAAATGCCTGAAGAACAAATGACCAACCACGTGTTATCCAAAACCAAATTCATAGTTCACAAAAAGAGTCAGTGAGCCGATACCAGACGTACCGATGTGGTTGTTGGGTTGTCTCTTGAGCAAACACGGCTCGTCGCGTCCAGAAGGGGCTTTGATGGTTGCGGTGAGAAGACTCAGATCCGTCTCCATGATATCCAGAGAGAAATCTGCAGCGGAGCCCAACTTCACCTGGGACTTCCTCTTATTGTCTTCTGCAAAGTCAAGTCACCTTCATTTATACAACACAGCTTCACAGTAACAAACAGATCAAATAATGGCAACACTTATAATAATAAGGTTCATTAGTTAACATTATTTAATGACCGTATTTTCCCGACTAAAGTCCTATTCGCACGGGATTAGTATTATCTGGGGACCCGATTCGCACGGGACAACCGAAGCCTGTGATTTTACTCAAATTTACTGACTTATCTTCCGGATAGGCGATTGCTTGGAAATGTCTTTCCGTTATTATAGGTCTAGCTGTATGATATATCATAAACAGAAGAATGTTCCTTACCGGATGCTGCTATACATGTCATTCATCTCCATCTAATCATTCTTTTTGTTTTTGCTCTTCTGATGATTTTCAGCTTTCTCTTTCTGCAAATTGTGTAGTTGGTGTATAGCGATATTAGCCTGGGAAAACCCAGACAACTTCCGGCGAATTTAGATTTGCTCTGAAAGTTAGTCTGGCAAAGAGCTCATTCAAACCCATCTCCAGTTCGTCGAAATCGAGGCACCAATCAGAAACGTTGGGGCGGGCTTTACACGATGACGACAGCGCTGGGATTTTGAAGCAGATTTTGTAGCCTACATTACAAAGATGGATGCCGCCGTCGAACATCACTCGTTCGAATCCGCTATCGCGTCTGTTTTAAGCGATGAATGTTTGAACGTTTCCTTTTTGTTAAAAACCGAGCAAAGAACAACACTCGGAGATGCTTCTCCGTCGCTCTGCACACGTCATCTCCTTCATCGCTCTGATTGGTTTTAGGTCTATTCGCGACGTCCGTTGGTGACGCCCCTCTGGAAATGATTTGTCTATGACGCTTTGCCAGACCCTAACTCAGTTACAACTGAGAATGGTCTGGTTTTAACCAGGCTATAGCGATATGACCCAGCACCCAAAATACTACCAACACACTCCAACGCAGCCTCCATTCTTCATGAAAGATGGATAAAAAGGCACGCATGAAACAAAAACGTTGAAAAAATTATATCCGATTCCGCCAAATAACAGAGATGCCGATTCGCACGGGATTAAGATCACAGACAACCCCCGCAATTATTACAAATGACAAGAGGTCACCAGGTGCGTGCGAATAGGGCTTAAGTCACACTTTTTCTTATAGTTTGGCTGGTCCTGCGACTATAGTCAGGTGTGACTTATATATCAATACTTATAATTCATACTGACTGACATGAACCAAGAGAAAACATTACGGTCTACAGCCGCGGCTGCTCCTGTAGCCTTACCGGTAACTCGCTTGTTGGACTCGCTGGCTTATGTTAATTTAGGCTATTCCAGACACCCAGGCATGTTCTGTGTAGCTGAATAATTGTTAATGTCTTACATTAAAATATCAGACACCTATTCAGCCTGTTGTTCTGTGTGCGATTGTGTAGTTGAATAACTTGCCTTTCCAGATTAAATGTCTGTTCTTGGATTTTGTAAAATAAATTTCTAAATAAATGCGACTTATGTTTTTTTCCTCTTCATGACGCATTTTTTGATTGATGCGACATACTCCGGAAAATACGGTATAATAGTTAACATTGATTAGCTTATTAATTCATCTTTGTTCATTTTAATTTCAACATTTATTAATACATTTTTAAAATATAGAGCTGCATGTTAACATTAGTAAATGCACTGCGAACTAACATGAACACACTATTTTTATTAACTAACGTTAACAAAGATCAACAAATACAGTAACAAATGTATTGCTCATGGTTAGTTCATGTTAGTTAATATAATACATTAATGAACCTCATTGTAAAGCGAAACAAAATAATCGACACAACCGAGACAAAATTCATCAAATATGAGACAAATTCAAATTGTGCTTTTTAAAAAAAAAAGCAAAAAAAAAAAAAAAAAAAAAGCAAAATGAGGTCAACAAACGTTAAGCTCTAACAGACGAGAAGTGTACCTGTGACCCTGGCGGTGAAGGGGCTTCCAGCGATGTGCTTGTCATTGTAGCGGACGAGTATGTTGTAGTCTCCGGGCAGTGTGGGCAGGTATGAGACACTGCAAGTGCCATCTTTGTTATCCACACAGCTGATCTCAGCCTTCGACGGACCTTCAATGGCCAAATCCAGTCCGCCTGGTGCAAAACACAAAATTACCATGTTTTCCAGGCGGTTTTTTGGCCAACATTAATGGGTAACACTACAATAAGGTTCATTAGTCAGCATTAGTTAGCATGAAGTAATGAACTGCACTTATACAGCATTTATTCATCGTTGTTAATGTTAATTTCAACATGTACTAATACTTTATTAAAATCTTGTTAACATTAGTTAATGCACTGTGATCTTGCGTGAACAAACAGCTGTATATTTATTAACTAACGTCAACAAAGATGAACAAACACAGTAATAAATGTATTGCTCATGGTTAGTTCATGTTAGTTAATACATTAATGTTAACTAATGAACCTTATTGTGAAGTGTACTGTGTTTGTACACACCTTCAGAAGCATCTTCAGTGTAGATGGTGAACATGGCGGTTTTATTGGTGGTCCCGTAGACCAGACCCGGCCCATACGCGGTCACGTTAGGGCTGTTTGTGTTGTTGACGTAGAACTGCAGAGGGCTCTCTGAGAAGAAAACATGCAACGCATTCAATACAATGGCAGAAAACATACATACAAACATTATAATGAGGCAGAGCAGCTGCTGCACACGAGTGTGATGAGAAATATAAATTATGAGAGGTGTTTTTGTTCTGAAATGAATCTTATACTTTTAAAACATTTTATATAATGTCTTATTTACTTTAGATTTGGGGTGAAAAATGACCTGGACCGGTTTAATGCAATTCACACAGAAATCTGGATTTATATTAAATCACATACACCTTTGAAAACTGAAATTTAAGATTCATGTTTGGTTATATTGAGTTTATTGTTTCATTGTATGGTTCGTTGTTATTGTTTTTATTTGTATTTTATGGGTCATGTGAGCTTTGTATTTCGGGCTTTTTATGTATTCATTTATTGTTTTACTGTACAGCACTTTGTGTCCACTCTGGATTTTAAAGTGCTTTATAAATAAATTGAAAAATATATAGAATTGATTGAAAAAAATATAGAATTAATTTGCCTTTGTTTTGTTTGCGTCTTTGTGTCGTTTGTTTAAAGGTTGTGAATATTTGCAAAACATGCAACAAAATAAAACATACACTAGACTAGAAAACCCAATACATTGTTTTTTTAAATTCAGAGCAACAAAATGAATAAATTAAAACAAAACCTGGTTATAAACATAATGGGCAGTATTATTGTATATAATATGCATGTCATTTTAATAATAAAAAAAAAAAATATATATATATATACACACACATACATGCATTAACAATGAGCTTGTATAAACATTGTTTCGAATTGATTTTTCACTACTGCTAGTATTGTTGTATATACGATGTATGTCATTGTAATATTACATAAAAAACATAACATTGTTTATACAAGCTCAATGTTAATGCTAACAGGATATCCTCATGGAGCTTTAGACTAACTCTATAACACATTCTTCCTGCCTTACATGGAGAAACAAACCCATCGGACAAGGCTCGACGATCACATTCGTGTGATGTTTACTGAGGTTACTGATGGCACTGGACCAGCGACTGGAAAACATGAATCTCCAGCCATAAAACAAGCACCTACACGAGGATCTGTACCCAACACACACCGGCTCCAAACACAGATTCCTCACGCCTGACGTCACCCATGAGATCTTTCACCACGCTAAATAAATCAGCACAACTGAGTTATTGTCCGCCCTCAGTCAACTTAAATCTATTCAAAAGGTGAAGCCTTCTCAACCTTCACACACACACACACTCCCATGGATCTGTGGGACAACGAAAAGCCTTAAAACAAATCCTGACAGCACATTCATCACACAGATGATGAATCACTCTCATGCATGCTTCGGTTCCAGTAGGCAGTATTAAAGAGTTAGTTCAGAGAAAACTTTTTTTTTGAACCCATATTACCAACTTTCATCAGGACAAAATTAGATTTTTAGCAGAACATTCAAGCTCTTTTTCATGAAACAAAAGGTCACCATATGCTTTTATTATAAATGGAAAATTGCAGCAAGAACACTTAAGAAACTAACAACATTAATGGTTTATAATGACTGGTGTGTGTGTGGTTCTGGACTCTGACCTGGGATGTGTGAGCCGTTGTATTTAATGTGCATCTCATGAAGTCCAGCCTCTGTGGGCGAGAACTTCACTGTGACCGTCCCGTCTTTGTTGTCGATGATCTCAGGCTGGGCGGTTTTACCTGACGGCATGTGAACCTCACCTGGAGGACAAACATTAAGTGTTCGGTTTATGCTTTTTGAGTGACTTTTCATGATGACATTTCAAAAGTTGAAAAATGTATGTGCTTAGACATGCATACATGAAGTTGATGCATGAAGAAAAATCTCTTAATTAAAAAATATGCTAGATTTTTTTTGGGGGGGAAATGACCCTGACATGAATTGTGTTTAAAGATCTGCATTGAGCAGCAAAAACCCCTTAAGTTAAGAAAACCCTCAAAACAATTAAGAAAATGTGTTTTGAGTTTAACTCATGAGTAGCTAATAAGGGTTTTCTTTAAGGGGTGTCTTGAAATCTCTCACCTGTGATTTCCCCCTTCCTAAACGTAAAGGGAATCACCATATCGAAAGGTCTGTACCCCGTCCCGTTCACACTGTTGGCAGGGATATACGTGCCATCTGTAACCTGTGAGGAGCGAGGAGAAATCAGAGTAAATGAGAGCGGATGGTACAAGCGCATCCGTTAGAACCGCCTGTCAAACATTTCCATGTTTAGTCAAGTCTGTGCGATCCATTCTGAAAGCAAGAGCGCTGCGGACGAGAAAAGACATTAACAGCCCAGTGATTCAGCCACAGCAGAAGACAAACGTGTGTTAGACACGAAACAGAGGAAGACGAGACTGAAAAAACTGAGATCGGCCCCCCAGCACACCTGACAAAGCAAAGCGGCCTGGAAAAGAGAGAAAAATCCCCAAACCATGGTAAACAAAAATGATTGTGTGCATAGAATGAAACATGTTGAGACATCATCTAATATGAGCCCTGCACAGAGAGATGACAAGGAAAGAGCATTACTGATAAATGTCTTTTTTTATTATTTTTATACTGCTTTGACTACTCCCGTTCAAAGCTGATCTTAACTTTGCTGTACTTTTCTATGATGTGCTGCTATGCATGGTATTACTGTTTTTTAATTCTGTAGTTCTGTAAAGCACTTTGGTCAGTCAGTGGCTGCTATAAAACGTGCTATATAAATAAAATGAACTTGAACTTGATATCACCTGGAGGGGATGAGGTAACACTATGAGAAGAGTTACAACTGTGTGTTAAGTTTAGGTACACATTAATAGATCTGTACCAAACAACACAAAAGCTCCCAATCAGACTATAGGAGCTAAAACATGCTTCATTTCAGTCAATTTCAAAGCGTCCTTAGTATAAAAGGCAATGCCAGAGTGACAACGATCGTTAAGTTAAACCCAATTTTTGTGTTACGTACACTACTGTTGTTTGGGGTCTGTACGAGTTTGTTTTTGTTTTGAAAGAAGTCTATTCTGCTCATTTAGGCTGCATTTATTTGATCAAAAATACTATAAAAAGAGTGAAAATAACAGTTTTCTGTTTTAATAAATTTAAAGTATAATGTATTCCTGTGATCAAAGCTGAATTTTTTAATTCATTACTCCAGTCTTCAGTGTCACATGATCCTTCATAAATCAGTATAATATGTTGATTTGCTGCTCAAGAAATATTTCTTACTATCCTCAATATTGAATACAGTCGTGCTGCTTAATATCAACCCCAAAACCTTTGAACGGTATAGTGTATTTTGTAGTTGTACAGATCTGCTTTGTGGTTTTCTTAAACTTTATGCCGGCCGAAAGCAGCAGCACACGAACCGCATAATGGTTCTGAGGTTAATGTCAGAATAATGAACCATTTAAAACTGGTGTTCAATCCAAACAAAACTATGTCAGTCTAAACACTCAGGCGTCGAGTTTCCCTCTGCTTCTGTCATCAATGAAACGCACTAGTGGGAAAACCAGAGTGTGTTCAAGACTAATCAACGAGAGGAGGAGGAAATGGAGACCGATGAGCCATGAAAAACCATTCCAACCATTTCCTGCAAAAAAAACAAAGCTTGGTTGGTCAAAAACGAGGAAGAACTGAACAGAAACACCTTGACCAACACAAACAAGCAGCACAAAGAGGAGACAGGGTGGTGTGTGTGTGTGTGTGTGTGTGTGTGTGTGTGTGTGTGTGTGTGTGTGTGTGTGTGTGTTCAGGAAGCTGGAGGTCAGTGCAAATGCTGGAAGAGAGCGAACGGTGCCGGGAGTGTGTGACTGGGGTGAGACGTGTGTGTCTTTGTACCCAGGGCTGGAAGCCGACGCCTGGTGCTGTCTTTTGCTGTTGGACTGACTGCTGCTGCATCATGGGAACTTCATCTGTTGCCTGGGAAATGATATGTACAGTATGGACATGAAACTTCAGATGCATGACGAACATAGAAGAATAGTCAACACAAGCACTCCAACACAGACGCCAAGTTGTGCCAATCCCGTTGTACATTTGTTCTTGCTGCTGTTGTGGCAACAAAACTCCATGTGTTGTTATAACTGATAAATAGTGTAGATATAAACATGTTTACAGTTCAACCTAGATTCTTCACACAGTTGAGAGTCAACGCTGAGATTGTAGGGCTACAAGATTCACATTTTTTACTTAAATCTTTTCAGAGAAAAATTGTGATTGCGATTTTTAAGATAAATCCATGTTTGTGGCACAATTTGTCAAATATCTTGTCATTTTATACCAACATGACTATGAAATAATAATAATAATAATAATAATAATAATAATTATTATTATTATCAACATTACTTATATTATCATCATTATTATTATGTATTTAAATATATATATATATTTATTATAATGCAAACCTATTAAACAATAAGACATACTACTAATATATTCTACTGTAAAATTTAAAAAAGAAAAGAAAATATAATTTTACAGTATAACATTGAAATAATAATATTTATATATTTTTTCATTTTCGAATGTCAAACCACCCAGCTTTAATTTTGGCAACAAAAATGTAATGTATATTAAATTGAATTAAAAAAAGCCATATTGCAATTTAATTTGTATTCTGATTTATCGTGCAGCCCTCTGAGAATGCATTATGTTTTGCATTGTGTTATGAATTACGCTCTGACGCAATCTGGAACGCAAAGATGCATGAAATCAAACTTGTGTTTCTAGAAGCGTCTCAGGCCTAAATCAAAACCTTACCCATAACATCACAAGATATAAAAACATTAATGAAATAAGTGTGATCATTTGTCTTGATAATGCAAAGAAACGACGTCTTAATTCAGGACCCCCCCCCTCTGAGCTCGAAAGAATGAAGTCCAGATGATGATATGATGAAAAATCACTGAACCTTAGAACGGGCCCGTATCTATTGCAGCTTCTTAAAAACCTAAAGTCTCTTCAATATGGTTCTCTTTAAGAGAGCAAGAGCTGATGTTATCGCGGTGTGCTTCTCACCATGACTTTGAAGGGGCTCCTGGGGATGTTCTCCCCTCCAAACCGCACGTAAATAACGTAGTTCCCGGGCTTCGGCGCCGTGTAGAAGATGTCAAAGGTCCCGTCCTCGTTCTCGATTACCTCAGCTTCCACCTCAGTGCCGTCAGGAGTGACCACAATGCAGGAGACCTTCCCCTTCCCGGCTCCTTTAGCGTTCACCACAAACCCGACTTCCTCTCCAATGCCAATGGTTGGCCCAATGCCAGGTCCTGGAGAACATGGAAAATTTGTTTAGATGTAAAAGTGAATTTCTTTCTTTTCATGTTTTCTTCTCTCACCGATCCCAGTTTTAAAAAAATCTGCACTGTTACTTTGTGTAAGTCGATGCTTTTGATCAGACCACTTGGTCAAGATTCATAAATATTCATATTAGGGCTGTCAAGCAATTCATTTATCTAATTAATTACACGATGTGATGATTAATTAACCTACAGCAATTAATCACACATAAAATTTGGCTGGGAAATAACCCCCCCCAAAAGATAATTTAAAGTCATTTTTAATTTAAATGAGAAAAGCATTACAAAAAGTAGCTTTAGAAAAACATTTTTTTTAAATTTGTTTCAACATAGAATTTTACACACAAACTTTTAGGCTTTAACGGCCATGAGGGTGATTAAATGATGACAGAATTTATATTTTGGGGTTTTAATGGATTTCATTAATATGAAAAAAAAAAATGAAAAAAAAAACATTTTAAATTACATACTTTAAACAAGAAACTTAAACTCATTCATTCAAGATTTCTTTAGCTTAGAACGGCTGACTCATTCAGGATTAAAGTAAATGGTTATATTTATAAATGAGTCATTGGTTCATACACACACACATATATACACAGTATACAAAATATCCATTAGCTGTGTGTGTCCTAACAAAGTCTAGAAACCCCCTACAAAATGAGTGTAGACTTACCCGTGACCGTACACTTGCTGGCGTCTCCTGTAGTGGTCGCTCTAACTCTATATGGAGAAGTTGGGATTTCATCTCCGCCATACTTGATTACGATAGTGTACCGGCCCACCTTGTCTGGCACATAAGACACTTTGTAGGTTCCATCCCGGTTGTCCTGAATGTTGGCTTTCTTGGATTTACCATCCTGATCCTGAAACGCATGAAAAACCATATTAAAAGTCCTGCAGGACCAGCTCAAACCTCCTGAACAGAGACAGCAGATGTGGAGGTCCTTAGATGAACTGAGAAGCAGTTTAAAAACACTAAAAGACAGAGAGGAGCTTCATCAACAAGAAAAGGGATGGAGGAGGAAGAGGTTAAATTTCCCCCTGGATTTCCTGCTGCAGTTTGGCTTTCATAAGACGTTCATTTATCTCACTGCTGGCCTGCCGCATTGGTCCAAGTGCATGTATTTGGAGTCCAAATGGAGAAATCAAAGCTAATCCTGGATAACTGGAGCAGTAACTTCTCAAAAGATAAAATAACATGCTGCATCCAAGAGAAAGATGTATGAAAGATAAATTTTGCAATATGCAGCTATGTGGTATTTGTGGATCCTTATTCATCTTTTCCAAGTCAGAAACAGAACCCAAATGTGATTTCACAGACTGTTGGCTGATTGAAAACATTCTACTCAATCTACATAAATTAAAAATATTCTATAATAAAAATAAAAAGTATATGCATGCATTTATATAGACTAGACATATATATTTTTATGAAAATTATAATTTAAAAAAGCTCAAGTGTGCGCGCATGAATGTGTGCATATATATATATATATATATATATATATATATATAAAAATATATGAGAGCATGATGTATGATTTTTGCAATATGCAACTGATCCTTGTGGATCTTTTCCATTGAATGTCAGAAACTGAATCCAAAAGTAATTTTACAGTCTGTCGGCTGATTGAAAACATTCTACTTCAAATCAACCTAAAAAAAACCACTAATTTATATCAATCAGTGATATTCAAACTTTAATCCGTTTCTTCAAAACCACAAGAGGCCGACGAGCCTGAACGTGTCAGTACTCACGGTAATCTGCACGGACAGCTGGCCTTCACCGGCATCCTTGGCATCGATGGTGAACTCGACTGGAAAGCTGGCGGAGAGACCCGTGGTCAGGCCGGGGCCGCTGGCACGCACTTTACTGGCATCATGAGTGGGCTGAACGCGCAGTTTGAACGGACTGAAAGAGATATTTGAAGGATTGATGATGACATCTGTGACTACAGTTTGATAACAGTCGTGAGTCTAACAGAAGTACCTGCGTGGAACTTCCTCGTCTGCGTATTTGACCGCGACGGAGTACGAGCCCTCGACAGACGGAGTGTATGCCACGGTGTGTGTGCCGTCACCATTGTCTGTAACGTTAACTGGTTCAGACAAACCTGCAAACAACAACAACAACTTGGTTACAGTCATACAAAACATTCAGGAGTATAACCAGTACTGTACTACTGTACGTGTATTCATACTATTACTATATAAACATTCACTATTAGTACCCAGATGACTTGTTAAACTGGATTCCTTAATGCAATGTTTTTGACTTTCTGTGGCTAGAGATGAATGAACCAGAAGTAATATTAACTAAGATTTTTAACACATCTTGCCATTATTTGATCGGCCTGCCAAACACAAAATAACCATATTATATCACTAACCGAAACATGCAACACAGTGAGAATGACACAGCAACATAATACTGCTAGAAACATTTATTGTTGCATACAATTTTAAATAAATATATCAAAATAAATAGACATTTTTTTATAAATATTTGTATGTTTCAATGAATGAATACTTAATGTTTAAGTATATACTGTGCAGCATGCTACTATTTAATTCAGAGCAAAATAAAATAAATAAATGCATAAATCCGAATGCGTTTTACCTTTGGGTCCAGTTACGGCTACAGACAGAGGAGCGACACCAGCTTTACTGCAGTCCACAGTGAAGGATTGTGGGATTTTAGCTCGCACTCCAGAACCAACACCAGGCCCAGAAATCTTCACCTTACTGGAGTCAACAACATCCTTTACAGGCACTTTGAACGGGCTTCCTATAATGCAAACATAAAAGATAAACACTTTCAGATTCACACATTGATTAGTGTGTCCATGCAAGCTAATGCAACTCAAATTGAGCGAAATAAAAAAAGGCCTCCGGCCAATTCTAATGAGTAATTATAACAACAACAATCATTTAAACCAGATTTTAGATGCTAGAATGTTTTATTTATTGCTATATAGTGGACTTTACGAATCCGTACTCTGATTAATCTCAACTTTCCAACAACTCTGTCATCCTCTAAAATATTGCTCTAGCAAGATCCATACACTTGATTTAAACAATCTGCATATCCATGTGGGAGAATCACATATGTGGTCTTGGCACACTGAATGTTTTCAATGAAACGCGAGCCCATAATGTCCACCAGTGAGAATGTGGTAGTCTGCTCTCCTCAGATACGGGAGATCTTGTTTCCCGGTTGTAAAAACTAATGAAAAACAAATTTGCAGGATAGTTCAAGTAGTTTGGGGAACTACGGGACTCCAGTTAAAAACATGCTCCAGTAATGCTTTCTTCAGGGCTTAAAGTGCTGTGTAAGGGTTGATGTACCTGGAATGTGTTGTCCTCCATATGTGATGTTGACATCGTACAGACCAGGAACGTACGGGGTGTATTCCACATTACAGCTGCCATCTTTGTTATCTTTGCAGGACATTTTAGACTCTGATGGGCCTTCTACGGTTATTCCCAAACCACCAATACCAGCTCCTCTGTACAGATCAGAAGAAGGTTAAACGGTTATTTTATGTTCTTGGTAGTGTACACAACAATATCTCCACTAGCGTTCAAAAGAAGTCTCTTATGCTCACCAAAGTTTGCATTTATTAAATCAAAAAAAGACTTACAATTTGTAATGGAAATTAAATGCATTGCAAATGCCATTTCATGTGCAAGTTAAGCTATTAAAGGAATAGTACACAAAGATTTAAATTATGTCATTAAAATAAAAGATAATTTTTTTATATTTAATTTTTTATGTTAACTATTTTTTTTAAACTCGTGTTCTAATTATATATGTTCCAGTTTTGGGGTCGGTGAGTTTTGCTCAACAAGTCTGCATCAAAAACACAGTAAAACAGCTTTCTAAAATAACTTTGTGAATATATTGTAAACTGTAATTTATTCCTGTGATCAAAGCTGTAATTTTCAGCATCATTACTCCAGTCTTCAGTGTCACGTGATCCTTCAGAAATCACTCTAATATGATGATTTCTGATTTGCTGCTCATTTCTGATTATCAAAGTTGAAAACAGTTGTGCTGCTCAATTGTTTTGTGGAATCATTTGATGAATATAAAGTTCAAAAGGACAGCATTTATTTGAAATCTTTCATAACATTATAAAATATCTTTACTATCACTTTTGAATGCATAAATAAAAAAACATTTCGTAACATTAAAAAAAAAAAAGAACAGAAAATCTTACTGACCCCAAACTTTTGCGCCATAGTGTAGGGAAATATTATAATAAAAATAGCAAATGTAATTTTTTTTAAAGCTCAGACACCTGGTGATGATTGAGAACTTGTTGTGTTTGTCAGTCAGCGCTTCTTCGAGACCCGGGCCCTTGGCCTGCACACGCGAGGGGTCACATCCCTCTCCCACCCCGACCTGGAACGGGCTCTTAGGAACCGGAGTCTCGTCGTAAAGGATCTCCACACTGTGGACTCCTGCGTTGAGTGGACAAAAGAAAATTCACACTCAGCTTCTAAGAAATAAGCTTATGAAGCTTTCAAGTCCTCGTACTGAGAGGTAGCAACTGTGACCTCTAAGTGATGGGGAAAAATTGGCTCAATAGTTCAAAATGTAATATCATATTTCTTGCTTTCTTTTATCATGCATGCCTTAAAAATATGCATTGCAATTGAAATCCACAGTTGCAAATAGATAGTGTAATAAAACAAACTCTTAAATGTGTATTTTGGATGTTTTCTTTCCACTAGTCTGGAAGAAAACCGTTCCAAAACCCCAAAACTACCCAGTGCATGAAAGAACAATGGCTTTTCCTGTAGTGTCTTCAGTGTCTTAATCATTGCCGTGCCGTCGTTGAGAATCATGAGCCTGTCACCTCATAAATGTGACCAAATTAGCTGTATAATCTGGAAAGCTTTATTGCGGGTCTTCAAAATACACAAACTGTACAAGATGAAACCTGTAGCATTCCTGTAGCTTATAATTGCGGTTTCAATTCTCAAGGAACAAATGAACTGATAAAACATACGGCTTGAAGTACATTTGGATAAAAGCATCAGCCAAGTGTATAAATGTAAACCAGTGTTTGTTAGGAAGAAACATTTTTAAGTAGAATGTTTTTAAGTACCGTTCTCAAATGGTGTGTATTCCACGTTGTAAGTGCCATCGCCGTTGTCACTGATGGCGCAGTCTGTAGAAGCACCTGATGGGTTCTTCACATGAGCTTTAATGTGTTTCCCACCAGTTTTGGTCAAAGCTCGTGCATCCACCGTGAAGTTAGTCGTGGCTTCTCTGAAAACTCCTGCAGACCAGAGAAGAAAAACACACAAGAATGAGAGCATTGACTTCACTGAAGACTTTTCTTTGTAAAAATGGCATCGCTTTTGAAGTAAAATGCCTGAAGAACGATTTTTCTGAAAAATGCCCAAAGGGTCGTCTTGCACTGAAGGTGCAAATCTACAAATACAAATAGATACAGTGTGATAAAATAAACACTTAAATGTGTATTTTGGATATATTCTTTCAACTAGTCTGAAAGACGACCAGTTATGAAAGCAAAGTAGTCCAAAATGAAAGCCAAAGGAAAGAAGGTTCATTTATTCATGGAAGCCAACATCACCAAGACAAAAATCGTTAAGAAAAACATTTTCAGAAATGTTTCTATTGGCTACAAGGAACATGACGCATTTGTCCTCACAAATGAACATGAATTGGCATTTTATCTTGATATTCAATGAGAAAAACGTCAATACCTTCTCCAGTAACTCCTGGTCCCAACACCTTCACTTTGCTGGTATCAACAGCTGGATCCACATTCACTTTGGCAGGGAAGTTGGGGACAGTCTTCCCTCCGTACTTCAGCTGTAGCGTGTACATGCCCGCAGTCAGCGGGATGTAGGTGACCGTGTAAGTCCCGTCCTTATTGTCCAGAACTTCAGTCTTTGCTTTCGCTCCAGAATCAGACTCGGCCTCCAGCGTCAACTGTCCGGGTCCAGCTTTGGTGCAGTCGACGTTCAGCACGCTGATCTCGCCAACCTTGCCTCGTTTCAGCCCGGAGCCGGACGCCACCACTTTGGTGGGATCAAAGGGATACTGGATGTCAGCGTGGAAAGGCGAGCCGGGAATATGGACGTCCTCGAAGAGAATGTTAACAAGGTATTCTCCGGGTTCGGTGGGGAGGTACGACACGGAGCAGGTGCCGTCGCCATTGTCAGAGCACTCGATCTTAGCTTCGGTTGGACCCTCGACGGTGAGGCCGAGTCCACCGGTGCCGGCGCCCTTGGTGTCGATGGTGAATTCAGCAGGGTTTGCTACAAGACCACCCTTCAATCCTGGACCAAACGCCTTGACCTGTACAGACAGAAGTACATTGTAACAATCGAAACACCATAGACCGTACAAATCCACATGGGAAAATCTTGTGGTTGTGAAAAATACGATACACCGGTGTTTTGCCAGATGAAAAGCTTATCTATAGATCATCTTTTTACTATTTTAATTCATTATATAACTATCATATCTCTTGTAAACCCTTTTATAACCATTTTAATTTTACTTGATTTTATTTTGTGCTTTAATTCCTTTTTGTGTAAAGCACTGTGAATTGCCATAGTGTATGCTATATAAATATGCTATATAAAAAATACGTGTCTTGCCTTCAAGAAATTGAATCATGCTTTGTTTTCTACATACTTTGCTGGGATCAGGAGGCAGCATGGCTTCAACTTGGAAAGGACTTCCAGGCACTGGATTGCCATCATAGACGACCTCCACCACGTACACACCCTCCTCTTTGGGGATGTACTTCACCAGACTGGCTCCTTTCCCAGGCTCCACCACGCAGGGCACGGGTTTCCCCGATGGGCTGGTGATCTTGACCTCCAGTTTGCCCTGTCCACCCGCTCCACTTGTACCAATGGCAAACTCTTGATCCTCACCCACTTGCACTCCTGAAATAAAACAAACAGATTTTTGTTAATAAATAAAAAAATAGAAAAACAAAAAAAATTCAATTAATAAAATACTAGGGCTGTCAAATGATTAATCACGATTAATCGCATCCAAAATAAAAGTTTGTGTTTACATAATAAATGTGTTTGTACTGTGTAAAATAATTTTGTATATACAAGTACACACACGTGCATTTATATATTTAAGAAAAATGTGTTATTTATATATAAAATATTTATATTTTTATATAATATAAATTATATATAAATCTATATATAGTATATACATGCAAATATTTCTTAAATATATACAAGCATGTGTATGTATTTATATATATAAAATAATTTTACACAGTACACACACATTTATTATGTAAACACAAACTTTTATTTTGGATGCGATTAATCGCGATTAATCATTTTACAGCCCTAAATAATACATAATGAATAAAATAAATAAAACAAACAATAAATATACTTTTGATTTTCTATTCCATCCAGTTGTATCTTAGATTAAAATTAAAATAAATAAAAGCCAAAATAAAAATAAATGCATAAATAAAATATTATATTAGACAATTATCCACTTGGATCTTATTAAATGCAATAATTAATTAAAATAAACAATTTAAGTAAACGAGTAATTAAATAAGACAATAAATAAGTAAATAAACATTAAATATTCCATTAACTCCACTTTTATTTTGGATTAAAACTAAAATAAATCATATTACATATATTTTATATTATATTATATGACATACGATTTTCCAGGCCATCGACTTTGATCTTGTCCAGGTCAAGCGGAGCCGCAACACCAACAGCGAAGGGGCTTTTAGAAATAGGGTCACCACCAAAGGTCACGGTTATCACCATCTCCCCCTGAATTGGTACAGCAAACCAGAATTATGATGCCAGAAGATAAATCTTGAAAGATGTCCAATTTGCCCATTTAACCTCTTTAAACTGCAGATCTCTACCTGCTGAACTGGTGTGTACTTGACAGTCTGGGAATAGTCATAGTTGTCAATGATCTCAAAGTCTTGGACGGGCTGTCCTTTATTAGGTCCGGAAAACTGAACGTTCAGAGGAGCTTTGCCAGCTCCTTTGGTGTAAACGGTGAAGTGTGTTGGTTTTCCGCTCTCCACACCTGAGACGCCGCATGGGAAAATCAAACAAAAGACATTAGTCATCCAATTAAACCCAGATTCTTGATAAGAGCATACCATTTAACAACAAACCTGCTCGGGCGAGTCCTGGTCCCTCTGCTTTCACTTTGGAGGCGTCATGTGAAGGATCCACTTTAACACGGAACGGACTGACCGGAATTTCCTGAATTTTAAATGAACACCAAGCGTTTGTAAAATGATTCAAAAACAGTTTTTTTCTGCTAATCTCTATGGTGGTCACTCACTTGATCAGTAAAAAGGACTTTGATTGTGAGCCGTCCCGCTCCAGGAGGAACATATTTGACAGTGATGGTGTCATTGGCATTGGGAATGATGTCAAAATCAACATCCTCTTCCTTCTCACTGATAACATTAGCATCACACTTGATTCCAACACTCACATCACCTGAAAGATAAGATAGAGATATTGTTTCATTTAATGCCATGTCAGCATCTAAGGCTATTTTCATGGCAAAAATTCAATTACAAAAATACAAATTCACCTGAAAAAAAAATTCACACACAGAAAACATGCATTACCTTCTCCAGCTTCTGTGCAGTCCACGGTGAAGTGTGTCGGTTCGTGAGCTTTCAGGCCGGTTCTCTCGATTCCTGGGCCAAACACTTTCACTTTGTGTGGGTGGCTTCCCTTTCCGACATTCACCTACAGGAATAAAGTCTCCTGAATGTTAATTACAGCAAGTAATGTTACTAGGGAATAAAAAATAAAAAATAAAAAAAACTAAAAGTTTATTGCACATTCCGAAAATAAATAAATAAATGCATTTGAAGCATTTTCAGGGTGCATTAAGTTGCTTTGACAAACAATTAGTATTATTAAAGTTAGTATTTGAGACTTTCACCAGTTAGCCATTTTTCCACTTCATTCAGACAACTGGAAAAACACAAATGAAACTCAAACTCACAAATCACACGACGACATTAAAACATGCAGTATTAGAATTTATTGAAAGCGACATTTTAAACACATGAATTCAGTCATGAATCAAACACTTAGATGCTTTATGAAAGTCCCTTTTCCCCTCCGCACACATTAACATGTTAGTACTTAGTTTGAACGCTGCGTTTTTCCAGAGTCTTTAACATTTAGTGTTTGCATGAGCAGTCAAGCAAAAGCAAGTTCTATTCTTTAAACTACTCTGTGAGTTTGCTTTGTGAAATGGACTGTAAGGACCACAAAAGCCTGATTATAGAGTGACATGAACAAATGTTCACGTTGAACTCTGTAACACTATACTTATTAAAGGAGCACTCCTTTATATATCCATGCATGCACTTAACATTTATCATTATAAGTTCAGTCATAATGTTCTTTGTTATTTATTATAAATAATTTCTAAATCAAGTTTGATAGTATTTTTCAGTTTCATTCTTGACTTCTGGAAAAAGCAACTCTGCTTGGAAACACCACAATACAACATTTTACAATCATTGAAGTAGTCAAGTGTTGTTATGATCTAACACAATTTCCTACTGTGCAAAATTATTATGTCTGAAAATAACTTTCAAATCACAAATATACAGATTTTTGTGATTTTGTAGTAACAAGCAATAATGGACGATTATCTTAATGAGAGATAAAACAGAGGAAAAGAAAAAAAGTTTTAAAAGAAAACTAAAAGGCATTGAATTTGATCTGATTTCTGATTCAAAATTTAATTATGTAGCAAAAAAGATATGTTTGCCAGTATTAAAAAACTAAATACAGTGCTTTTGCTTATGCTTATCTTAAGAAACATGCAAAGTAATCACAAATTAGCACTAGTAAACATTTTTGTAATCATTTATCCTTGCGTTTTAGCCAGATCACCAAATGTGATGTACCACTTTAAGCATTAAAAAAACAAAACGAACAGCTGAAATTATTTAACAGAAAAGCAGTGGCGCTCCATAACGAAGGTGGTTATGATGATGACAGGTTTATATTTGGCAGTCGGAGTGTTAAGAGCATCAGCTTTAGTTAGTATGATAAGCTCCTCTACTGTGTTAGCACCGACAGATGAAGTCTCCTTTGTGTGTGTGTTAGCGGTTATGACCTCTGACTCTGTTGGTCTTACCCTGAAGGGGCTGTTGGGTACACTGACCCCTCCCCAGGTCACAGCCAGCGTGTGCTTGATGGCGGCGGTCGGTGTGTATGAGCAGGAGTAGACGTTATCTCCTTTACTCTTCACCTTCACATCGATGGGGACGCCATTTGCATCCTGGGAAAACAAACCACATTACAATGCAACGTGTGTGAAGGTTCAACTCGCATTCAGTGCACACACTCATCAGCTGATGCTCCATCAAACCTGAGCAATGATTTTCAGGGGTCCGTTTCCCGCATCTTTGGCCTCGACGGTGAACTCAACAGGCTTGTTTATGACGCAGCCGGACTTCTCCAATCCCGGCCCATAAGCCCTGACCTACAAACATGTCAAGAACATTTGAGAAAAACTAAACGTTTTTATTCAGTTCGTCATACACAACCTAATAAATGTTGGTGTCAAAGTACTTAATTTTGAGTTTGCTGGTTATTTGCATTGTTTGTAATACACTTTTTTTATAAATAAAAAAAAAGGGGGGGGGGGTTGCATTTTAAATAAATATTAAATAAAACACATTAAACATTTATATAGGAATTACAATGAGGATTGAGATTACCATTGAGAATAATATAACTTCACAATACAGATTTTTTTTTTATATTATTGAAATTGTGGCAAAAAAAAAAAAAAAAAAAAAATTACAATAAAGAGAATGACAAATTACAAAAAAGTCAGATAAAAAAAATCAGGATATACTACAATGAGTAGCTGTGGTGGAACATATATGATTTTTACACCGCATTTACCTGGTTGGAGTTGTTGGCTTTGTTATCAGGGACGATGTAGGCCATGAAGGGACTGTCTTCAATGTCTTCATCATCACACATGACATGGACGGCGTACTCGCCCGATTCAGTGGGCCAGTACTTCACATTACACGAGCCGTCATTCTGATCTTCACACTCAATCCGGGCCTGAGACGGACCCTCAATGGCGAAGCCTACAGAAATAACGTATTTAGATCATAGGCTGGGGACTCCTGAGCTGTCTAAGCTGATCGGATGTGGAAAAAAGCTCCTGTAACCTCACCGAGGACTCCGATGTCAGTCCCGATAGATTCGGCCACAAAGTCCGCAGACTTGCCCACACTGCCTCCCTCCAGACCCGGTCCCCACGCACGGATCTTCTGGGGTCCGGCTTCATTGCCCACCTGAACCTCGAAAGGGCTGGACACAAGAAAACGTCACGCATGTACAGTGAGTTCAGGTCCAGACAAGACTTCATACAAAAATCTAAAGAAAAAAATATAATTTTTTATAATTTTGCATAAGCATATTGTAGGACCTTTAAAATGCCATGCATCTAATTTGTGAAAAACATGACATTATTTCTGTAAAAATAAGCAAATTTTGATAAATATTTTATGTGATGCAATATATAATGTGTTTTATATTTAAATAGTGGCAATGCAATCCATGCACTGCAGATTTAAACAATTAAAATAACAAATATAAAATAAAAAAAATAAAAAAGTAGAATTAAAGTTAGAATTAAAAAAATAAATAAATAGAATGAAAACCTGAGAATAATAAGAATTACATAAAAAAAATGCTATGCAATTCTTTAGAACATACTCAAATTGTAACTGTGTATATATAAGCAGACATAAAACAAATACATTTAAAAAAAAAAACTTTAAGAGAATTTCCTAAATTCAAAATTTTCTAAATTCCCTAGAGAATTTAGGGAAATGTTGTGAAAATGTAAAATTGCAGAGAATCTCAAATGGTCCTAAAAAAAAACTTTATTATTTTTATGCAAAATATAATGTTACCTTCCTAATTTGAGGTGAAATAGGGTCTGAAAGAATACTATAAAAGATCAGCAAAATGTTCAATATTCAACAATATTATTGTAGTTGTTAAAAAGGGTTCAACACAATTATTATTCAACAATATTATTGATTTAGTTGCACTGACACTATTGGAAGAGAACTGGACGACGCAGAACTGATTTAAGGATGAAATGAACTAATTTAATAAATTGATGATCTTTAAAACGGAACAAAATCTCTTCTAGATGACACAATTTTAATGTTCCTGTTATCACTATGATGCTGCTTTGAAATGAACATAGAAATAAAGGTGACTTGACAGTTTAAATCCCAAATGCCCATTATGTGTCAAATGAGGATACATCTAAACACCTGATTTAAACAAATGTGTGTTAACCTGACAGCTTTAGCGGCACATACAGTTTGAGAGAATGTTCCATTTCAGATACAGCCACACGTCATAAATCTGCGCCCTGACTCTACGTTACCGGAAACCTCGCATCAAAAAGAGTTAATAGAAGCAACCTCAGCGGGGCGAATATTTTACTTTAATAGGGGTCACGTCTCAGTTTCCCCGCCGTGTTTGTGTGCAAGACTGAGGTCCAGGTGAACAGGAGAGTGATTGTGTTAATGCGAGCCTGTCTCTTTCACTCAGTCATTTAGTCTCCTGCAGCGCAGTGATCTGATTGGCCGACACTCCGGCATGCATGTGATCACCAGAAAGCGTCCATCTGCACGTTAATACCACAGGCCACACACAGTGCAGTCTTATAAAACCTCAAAAAAATGCCCAAAATATCTAAAAAAAAGGTGCATTTTTAGTGCTGCAGCCGCTTTATAAAAAAACTAGCATGTTCTCACGCTGAGCGAAAACAAATCCAACTGAAAACGCAGCTGTCATTTCCGTTCCGCAGTCTGTTAAATAAGATGTTTACTCTATATGGTCCACATTCATCAGCTGGCTCATGAATGTGATTAAACATCTACACGGATTAACGCACGCGACGGCCGTTTCCTGGTGGTCTCGAGTGACGCTGCGTTTCCAGACCTGTAACACACACTCACACAGGAGAGCATGTCGTCATGCGGCTTTCCACGACGTCCTCAAGGGTCACGCACTAACGAGTCTTCCTGGCAGTGCACACCACCTACATATCATACTAGCGGTGGGCGGCAGGACCAAAACCTCATATACAAATTACAAAATAAGCGTTATTTTTACTTGAAATTCAACCCAGGTATATTTCAAATATTTTGCACCAGCGTTATTTATATACTATAGTAGTATTTAGTAATATTTGAAATTAGCTTTTATTTTTATGTTATGAGTTTCTTTTTAGTTGTTTTTTTATGTGCTTGTCATTTTTTATAATTTTTTTATTTATTTCTATTTACCTTTAATACATTTTTTAGTTTGAGTAATTTTAATAAATGGAAGCTTGTTTCTGCAGGGAATAAAAAATAAAAAATGAAAAATGTAATTGCCACTTGACTTCTCGGAATTGCACAATAGCGAGTTGCACAATTCTGAGAAAATATTGTTTCAGAATGGTGACTTGACTTCTCGGAATTGCACAATTCCTATTTGTATCTAAAAAAAAAATTGTGTTGAGACAAAAAAAGGTCACAATTACCTCTTATTACATGGTGAAAACAAGCTTCCATAATTTTAGTACTTTAACTGGAATAAAACAAGTTAAAGGCAACATTTATAATTTTAAGTTTATTTTTTAGGTCCATCTAATATTTATATTATATCTTATTTCAGATTTTTTCCAATAGAGGAAAACATTTGAAGTTTTAGGTAATATAACTTTGTCCTTACATTATATCTTCTTTTCATGACCCACTGAATTCAACACTACACAAATGAAGTCATGTAGTATATACTCATGTAGACTATACATCATAGTCTTAGTCTTACATCATACTCAACATTAAACCCTTTCAGATGTACAAACAAGACTTTTGCAATCATACAAATTCCCTGATGTCCCTTAATGGAACAATTTGAATACAATAAATCCAATCTTTATTCAAATCACAGAACATGCACCAACTATCTATAACATGGTCTGTTCTGACTTAGACCAAACACACACATTTACCCCAAACCTCATTTGTTTATATACGGCTTTGCCTTCATACCCAAACAATCCTGATCAGATTTATCCAGTTAGCAGCTCTAAATAACACTGATGCAACGAGACACTGAGAACATCTGGAGCTGAACACGATTGGTAGCACTAAAACTGCAGAGCATTTGATCAGATTTCTGACCACAATAGTCTCGAATGTGAAGTCGCTCTGGCCTTAAATGTAAAAGCTGCACGAGGTTTAGAGATGTGATTGGTTCAGGAGATGCTCACCTCTTGGGAATGTGCTGTCCGGCCCAGGTAATGGTGACGGTGTATTTTCCAGGTGTGTGTGGATAGTATTCATATGCGTAAACACCATCTGAGATGTCCTTCTGTTTCACAGGCTCCTCTAGACCTTCTGCAAGAGAACAAAAGTGTACAATTTAAATCACAAACTACTACAGAAGGATAAGAGAGATCATTTCTCCATAGATACTTTACTATAAATCATACACTGAAGATTACGATGATAAATAGGGATCGCTTTTGCTCCAAGCCCCTTCGAGTCCACTGCAAATTCCAAAAGACATAAACTTGAGTCATGCAAGTTATAGCCGGGGTCAGTGAAGCATCTGTGACCCGGTCGGGTCATTAATCACGGTCAGTGAAGCTGACGTTTGACCTGCTGATGTGAATTGATATGGGTAGCTGGTGCCATCTGGGCAAAAGAGTCTGGGAAACTCTAAATACACAATCAACATGAAAAAGTGCCATGCGACTAACATGTTCATTTATTACCAAAGATTAATAGAGCAGGAGACATCGGGAAGGATTTTAAAGAGAGGACAGCTAATGGTTTTAAAAGTTGTGTGGTCAAGAGAGTGTTTAACTTTTTTGGCTATATTGTTACTTACGGGGTCCTTTAACTGTGACCTTCAGATCTCCACTTCCAGCGTTACGAGTGTCCACCTTAAAGTCCGCCACCTGCCGTGATCGCACGCCTCGGGGCTGCAGACCTCGTCCAGTGGCACGACACGCACCGGGAACAGACGCTGAGACACAGAATACACGACACACCACTGATTTATTGAACATTCAAGCTAATTATTAACAAGGCAAAAAAAGTTATGAATTATAACATACTTTAAGTATCTATATACCCATGAATGTACTGTTTATAGTGTATATATAGGCTATATATATATATATATATATATATATATATATATATATATATATATATATATATATATATATATATATTTTGATTATGATATATTGATTATGGCTTACATAATATGAAAACCACAAATTCAAAATCTCAGAAAATTAGATTACATGAAATAAAATAAAAAAATAAAAATAGGATTTTAAATACAGAAATGTCAGCCCTCTGAAAAAAAGTATAATCACGCATACTGGTATGTATATAGTTATATATACTAAATATATTAGTTTCACTGTTTAATTTGAATTACTGAAATACATGAACTTTTGCATGATATTCAAATTTTTCAAGTTTCACCTATGTATATGTATATGTGTGTGTGTGTGTGTGCGCGCGTGCATGCATGCATGCATATACACACAAATGTATATAATGCATGTACTTTATTTTATACATTTTATATATGAATAAAAGTAATAAACCTAACGTACAGTATAAAAACACCACAATATACAGTATATTCACTACAATATAATTTCTCATTAAAATCTTCACACCAATTTCCCTAATTTATGAACGTGGTTAAAGAAAACCAACATCTTGCCATGTCTGTCAGCCAATCAGGATCAAGAATTTTAAATATGACATGGTACAACGAGCTCAAATCAACCAAAACCCTCCAGAAAGCCTCTTCTAGCAGTCTGCAGAGCTGCTGTTTTCATCTCCAGCTCCGTGAAACGAAAAATCCTTCTGCGCAATACCAGACATACAATTAAACACTCCATTATTACCCTACCATTATACATTATGAAGTCCTGTAATGTTTCCAGAACACCAGAATAGTGTCCACAGAGAGCGAGCCAAAAGCCACATTCATCTTTGACAGAATGATGTGGATCCCCGCTCTGCTCTCTCATTAGCTTCAGATGTGCGTCAGGGTGGAGCTGGACAGCCGGCTGCCATTGAGACACAAAGCTTCATTCATCCTGAACTTAAAACACTGGCCGTCGTGACAGAAACACAAATATAGGCTCACTTTATGATGTTAAACTCTAAAAATACACCCTGTCAGGAACACAAACCTAAAGGAGTCGTTTGAACATTGATGTTTCATAAAAATGCTGCAGAGTGTATGCATCTGTTTTAATGCATGTTATTAATTTAATTCTATTTCCAGTTATCTTTATTCATAGAGTTTTTAGGATTAGGAAATATCAAGAGCCAAATTCGAACAGGTTTTTCAAACATAAATTGTGTGCACTTAATGGATTTATGAAGCTCTTTAATTTGCTTGTGAAACGTCTTGAAATAACATCTTGCGCTGTAAAAGTAAAAATATCTGTTCAAATGCATAAGCCATTTTCCTGTGGGTCTCGTTTGGGTTTACGGCACATGTGGCTGATTTCCTCGTTCAGTAGTTCACGTGTTCTGGTTCCTGAGCTCATGCTCATCAAAACCTGCCCACTACAATTGCTTTAAAAATCAAAAAATGATCGACAGGAGCCTAGGGGAACACTAAAGCTACTGTCCTTACAAAACCACACAACCATGAATTACACCAGGAATAAAAATATAGAGCTGATGCATGAACTGAAAAAAGAAAAGTGACTCTTATAGGGCAACATGATCCGTTCTGCTAAATTTAAAAAAAGACTCCAGATTTCAGCTGTACTTGAACAATTTGGCGATCATGTATAAAAATGTATATCAAATAATATTACTTGTATAATAATAATAATTTGAGATGCACTAAAGATATGACTTGTGTGGCATTAGTTTTAAAAAAGAAGAAATCATCCAATCCACAACAATCACAGGATTCAACAATGTTGCAAACAAATTAAACAAATTTCAAAAACAAGCCTGTAAAATCAGGCGCATGATAGCGTTTAACTAACTATACAGGAAAACCAATTAAAGTTAAAACAACTGCAGCACATTACCTGCTTTGGAAAAGCGCTTTCAGGGAAAAGGAATTTGGTCGTTTTACAAGGTTTAAAGCATGTAGTGACGCACAGATCCACGTTGCACTAGTTCATGTGCAAGCATGCAAAAAAAAGACAATGTAGCAGGGACTGTACAGAATTTCTTTTTGTACCTTCAGAAATAACGAAAACGTAAAAAAATAAATAAAAAAAAGAGCATGAATAAAACCATAGAAATGGAGATACAAGTTGACACTCAAATATGAGCACGGAAAACAAACACCATTACAACAGTCTTAGGATAAAAGAAAATGGAAATGAAGACTGACCTTAAATGGCACGACGGGTCAGTTTTAAAGAAGCTGGCGGCATCTCACACACACACACACCACAAACGAGTGCTCGGGTGAACTGCGGCTATTTTACACACGTTTTATAGAGTGTTGCAGAATCCCATAACTACATGCAATTACTAGTCTTTCCTTCAGCAACAACACAACCGTATGAGGCAATCCACACATCTGAGACCCTAAAACACCGCGCTAATTCACTTAACTTTACCATTATAACCAACACATTGCACTGTTTAATGAAAAACACTAATAAACGAATCCATTTCTTGTACCAACAGTGCGTTTAAACTAATTGCATGCTCAGAAAGAGGGTCGCTGGGTAAAGTACCTGGGCCGATAGTGACGGTGAAGGGGCTTTTAGGGATGGCGATGCCTCCAAATGTAATGTTGATGATGTGAGGACCAGCCTGCACTGGTTTGTATGTGCAACGGAAGATGCTTTCACCCTTGTCCTCCATGATGGCCTCCACAGTGTTTTTATTACCCAGAGGGTCTTTAATGACGGCAGTCACGTCACCCACTCCGGCACCTGATTAACACAGAGACTTCAAGACTTGTTTTCTTCAAGAAAATGATCCCATAAACAAGTGAGAAAAGTCAGACCTGCAGTGTAGATGTCGAAGTATGTGGGTTTGTTGGCGACGTTGCCCAACGGCTCCAGTCCGGGTCCTTTAGCCGTGACTTTAGTGGGGTCTCCCTGGGCTTTGTCCACATTCACCTCGAACGGGCTCTTTGGGATTTGCTGTCCAGCGAAAAGCACAGTGACCTGAGGATTGCACAAATAACTTGAGTATATTTCACAGAAAAGTGAATGGAAACAGATTTGCTGTCTATTTACACATAATAGACTGACTGTTTTTACACATATATACGCCTATGACTATTATGAAACATGCAAATGAGCTGCAAGGGACGACAGCATGGAAACACACAAAAAAACAGTTTGGATGAACAATAGATCAGTGATTTCCAAACACTGACTTAAAATGACAAAAAAAAGCCTCTTCTGCACATCAAATTTGATAAATTTGATAAAAAAAATACAGTAAAAACAGTAATGATGTTAATTACAATTTAAAATAGCGGTTTTCTATGTGAATATATAGTAAACTATAATTTATTCCTGTGATCAAATCTGAACTTTTTTAGCATCATTACTCCAGTCTTCAGTGTCACATGATCCTTCAGAAATCATACGTTGATTTGCTGCTCAAGAAACATTTCTGATTATTAATGAGTTGGTGCTTCATATCTTTGTTAAAAACATGACATCAGGATTCTGATCATTTAAAGCATTTATTTGAAATAAATATTTTGTTTATACATTATAGATGTCTTTACTGTCCCTTTTGATCAATTGAATGCTTCCTTTTTGAATAAAAGTACTAATTCCTTTCTTTTAAAAAAAGAAAAAAAAAAAAGAAAAAAGAATCTGACTAACCCTAAACTTTTGAATGGTAGAGAATCACGTTTTCCACAGAAATATTAAGCAGCAAATTGATCATAATTTTAGACAACAGTCTAACAGGTTGAATAAACTATTTCAGACCCAGCGGGATCCATAACAATAAAAACACACAGAATTAAACAAAAATACAAAAAAGGATGAGAAGCAGTGCTTTAGATTGACCTTGTGCGGCCCCATGACCTGAGGGATGTACGTCACGCTGAAGGTCTTTTTGCCTTCGTTGAGCACAGGTTTGACTTCTTCTCTTTGGCCCTCGGGGTCTTCAACATAGACCATGACCTGCCCTTGACCTGCGCTGAAGGTGTCCACCGTGAACACCGCCGGACGCATCACCCGGTTACCGGTCGGCTCAATACCTGCAAACACAGACCATACAAAATTAAAAATCATTTAGGTCTACACAGAGTTGAGAGATCCCATTCACACAAAGGACGATAACAATACAGATATTGGTCTAAAAAGAAAAAAAAAAAACACACAACATTCTAAATGTAAAAAATCATAGTCCACACCACATCTATAACGACAATAGCACAGCGTAACGTGCGAGAACGAACCTCATTGTCTCTTGCACTTCAAGCGAACATGCTTGAGCATGAAAAAGCTCTGCAAAGTTACAAAGTCTCTCCAGTGTGAGTGATTCTCTATATCAGTGTCACTGTTTCTGAACTCCCTGAAACGCCTCCGGGAACAAACACTTTAAATAATCCCCGCCCAAGGCATACTCTAAACTTGCGGTTATGGTAAGGGTTCATTTCAAACATGAAAACCTATTCTAGTAGAGCCAAAAAACTAAATCAAGACTATGAAAAGCAAAATAGTTTGCAGTTTACTTTGATATAGTTCCCCTTTAATTCTCTACTTGTGCAAACGTTGCATAATTTATGCATAAAAAGAAACAAATATTAGATATCATCAGATGTTGGGCAGAAACCGCAGCGGTCAACACAAACCTGCATTTTCATCAGAAAAATTACTTCGTAATGGTCTAAAAATACTCCTTTTAGTTTTTAGTTTGAGGCAAACCACACAAAACCCCACAAACACACAGGCCCTCTGAGCTCATGAAATACTTTATTTCCAAACAGTGATTCAATTTACCACTGAAATCAAGAGTTCTCTACAGGGAACATGTGTGGTTTAAGAAACAAGGGTAACTGTGTCGAGTTTAGTTTGTAGTGCTTTCAGAAAGGACGTAATCACTTAATGGAAAAATAACATAAATCTGACATTTTCATTCTCTGCTGTAAATGATATGGTTGTTCAAAAACAGAGGTGAAGATTTCCCCAAGACCGCAGACGTCACAACCAAAACCTTGCGGTTAATTTTAGTAATTTAGGTCACATAAATTTTGTAGAGGTCACCTCTGGTGTGAGAATCATAACTCTTAAACTCATTAGCCACCGTTTTTACAGCTTAAGCCACATTTACAACAGGTAAGAGGCACATTTCCACTCCATCCATCACAAAACCTGTCAGAGCTGTGCTGTATTCACACGGTACTAATGTATACGACCAAACTCAATATTCACAGAAAGCAAGAGACATCACAGATCACCGCAAGGGAAAATGTTGATCCAGTCACGCTACATTGATTATACTGTAATCCTTCAAGCATCTGAGAAAGTCTCTGATCGTAATGCTCCATTTAAAAAAAAGTTTGGGGGAATTACAATAACCTGAATCTCTGGTATGACGACGATCTGAATCTATCTTAAACATATCTAGGTGTTACTATGCATACATAAACATGAGTGGTTTCGTAGATAACACTGTTACTAGGCAATACATGAGAACAGGAATATTCGTAAGATAAAGCGTCTCACCTGGGCCGTACGCGCGCGCCTTCTTAGGGTTGAGTTTGGGTTTGAGAGGAGCTCCGGGCTTCAGTTTGCCTTTCGGGAACTGTGACAAATATGTCATAACTGACTGTTCATCCACACTGGGGTCAATGATCTCCTCTGGAGCGATAACCTGGAACGACAGACGGTGTTAAAGTGCTTGTGCTAAAAACTTTGATGTGTGGCGAACCGTAAGCGAGACTAGTAGGTCGATTCCTGAAGAGTGAAAACACAGTTTATAACACAACGGCAGGCTTGAAGTTTGGTGTGATGGGATGACTCTGCAATCAACACATGCACCAATGCTACATTCTTCTAAATGTCAATCATTTGTTGACAAACATGTATTCATTACTTCAATGAGCTCATTGTTTCTGCCTTAGATTACATTGTTTACATTTAAAAAAATTAAGCTGACTGTGATTTTGTATATGCACATTTCTGAAATGCATAACTTAGATAACAGATCACTCTAAATTGCAATATGGACTCATGCACTTTCTGCAAGCTGATTTGAAACGGTGTACTGTAAAAAGTGCTATACAAATAAATGCGAACTGAATTAAATTGAATTAATGAAAAATCTTCCACTTCACAAGTATAATAAAATCATGCACATGTAGTTAAAGATGGTCAGTGAAACACACGTGTGTTTGCTGAGGAGTGATTGAGGTGTGGTGAGTACCATATTAACTTGGAAGCAAACACAGACGCTATAACTGATGAATTTGTGTATGCACACCTAACCTTATTCTTATCGGAGGATGATATTGAGCTGTTACCATGAAAGGAGGAAAAGAGAACATGGTAATCTTTGTAATCACACCCTTCACAATACTTGCTTAGCAACAGATTTGTGGCGCCTTAATGCTGATTAAATAATCTCATCCTAATGCACGAGGGGTTAAAGGTCTCGGGCTCACCTGTGGGATTCCCAGCCAATCATCAGCGAGCTGCATGGCCTCCGTGGCGTTTTGCACTGGCTTATCCGAGTCCCAGATCTCCCAATCAGGACACAGGCCTTAAAAAACAAATGTAAAATTCCTGAACCAAGTATAAGCAATATTCAACAACAGTCAGTCTTGGCAAATACCACTAATGATCCAATATAAGTACTAAATGTGACAGGAACATTGCAAAGCTTGAAGAGTTTTTATAAAATTATCTAATGATTATAATAAAACAAGAAAACATGCACTAAAAGGTCCTGAATTTCAAATAAGAATACATTAAAGTCCCCCTGTGGTAAAAATCAAGCTTTTAAGTGCTGTTTATATGTCTATTTGGTGTTTTTAATATGCTTGAAGACAAACCATGTGTAAATTCATGAGTCGACAGCATTGCTGAGTATTTTCTCCTTAAAACTGCAGTGAACCAAAGACTATCTCAAAAACACGGTTTGAAATCGCTGGTGTTTCTGACGTCACAAACGACCTTGTAATCGACGTGTGATCGTCAACCAGTGGATCTCTGAGTGAGTGAGTGGAGGCGGGGCTCATTTGCATATTCATAGAACCGCGTATACTAAATGAGGCAATGGTGTCGAGTTACATTCAAGATATTTTAAGCCATGAATAAAAATTAAAGGAAAAAAACACCTTTAAAATACATCATTTTGGTGATCAAAGATGAGTTAAGGGATACCAATTATTGAATAACGGGGACTTTAATGTTTTAAACAACAGAAATTTTTCACACAAACAGTTCTGAACTTATCACAGATGTCAAATCACCTAGATAAACACGATCAAATGATCCCAGCTGTCCAATAAACAACAATAGCTGCACGAATGAAAGGCTTTGCATGCTAACACCTTTCCCCTCATCTAGGAGATTACGAGCTCTGCGTGCTCACCTGGAGCGCAGCTGTCCACCAGAGCGCCCAGCGCCCGCCCGTTCCTCCAGTCCTGGCTGAAGTTAGTGATGGGAAGGTCGGCCACTTTGTTCTGGATCCAGCCGAGCAATCTCTGCTTGGGCGTCTGTTTCTTGGCTTCGCCGTCGTCCTCGTCCTCCCAGACGGGCATAGAGATGGAGTAGTGGAGGATCAGCGTCCATATCAGACCGAGGATCAACTTCAGGTTCCCGTCCACAATCGCTTTGCTGTCTGTTGGGAGACAGAAAGGAGGTTAAATGAATAAGAATAAATAAACCATAAACAAGCAAGTAAATACGTATTGAAATCAAAATGATAAATAAAACAAATAAAAAGGGCAAATAAATAAACTACTTTTTTTTTTAAAAAATACATAAGTGACACAAAGAAGCAAATAAATCAAACAATCAAATAAATAAACCAAGAACAAATAAACAAAATCAAACTATCAACTAAAAGTAAAATCAAACAAGTAAATAAATCAGACAAGCAAACAATAAAATAATAAATAAAATAAATAAAAACATACATAAGTGACTCAAAGCAAATAAATCAAACAATCAAATAAATAAACCAAGAAAAAAAAAAGTAAGATCAAACAAGTAAATAAATCAGACAAGCAAACAATAAAATAATAAAATAAATAAAAACAAAATCAAACAAACATTAAAATTAATCATTTACATAAATAAAATCTATAATGATCTATAAGATTAAATAAATAAAATAAACAAATAAAAAAAGCAAATCATTCAAAATGTTGGCTTTAGCAAACATCACTACAGAATTTAGTAGAGTAGTGAATGTGACAGGAACACTGTACAGCTGTGTGTGTGTGTGTGTGTGTGTGTGTGTAATGAGCAGTAGTAATGCTTTGGCTAAGCAAACAGTGACTTGACTAATAATCAATAGATCAATGGGGGGGTTGACCGTAAATGACTCCACATTTTATCAATAGCAGAGAGAATGAGACTGTGGGTTGTGTGACGGTGCCGGACAGAGAACACATTATTAGATCAATATTACACCCGTCAGAGAGGGAGTATTTGAGTCACTGGAAACCAATCTGGGATCTCTGGGTGATCGTATCATATGACAGGTAATAAAACATTGTTTAAAATCAATTTATTATACAATTAAAAGATCTTGCGCACTGCTGAAGAAAATAAACGATTAAGATTTGTTTAGTTACAGTACGGTCACCAGCAGTGAGCACTGAGGCAGAACGAGGGCTTTAGCACACTTGATATTATTCCAGTACAGACAAAGCAAATGTTTCCAGGAGGAATCCCAGCTGTCAGTGAGTGTGAACACGCCACACATCATCACGGCCACAACCAGTCTATTCAGAAATTCAGCTGCTCAATGTTGTTCTGATGTTTGCTGTGCTATTCTCATACATGCTCTCCCACTTAAGGGTGTGTGTTTGTGGTGGTGTGTGTCGGTGTGCGCTTGTGCGTGGCGCAACTTTCCAAAACTTTCTGCTGTTCATCTATTATTCATGAAGGAGTTTGCTGTCAAGGCAACCCTCATTCTGCTGTTCCCTGAATGCAGAGAACCGTCAGTCATGTGGTTCTATTGTTGAGGCGTCCCTGTGGCGAGGTCCTTATGGAGATCCCGTTAAGCAGGAGCCTCGGGAAGCCGGGAAGGTTTTGTTCAGTGCTAATGAATGATGCTGGGCAGTCCCGGGATGCACTGAAGCCCTGTCCGGCACTGAGTTTGTTTCCAGGCTCCTCAAACCCTGCCAGAACATTCCAGCGTCTCCGTCTGGCTCTTCGCACCGCCATCAACTGATCATGTAGAGTTAGAGCGGTCACTGGGTCAGTCCTGCGTTTCATGCTTTTGTATTAGTAGTTAACAAAATCAATATCTTTAACGGTGTAGAAAATCCTTTTTTGTGTATTATATATGCACACACACACACGTGCTTATATACATGCATACATTTATAATTGTAATATAACATTAACATTTTACATCATTTATGTAATTATATACATGTAATTATACATATAAAAAATTCTCAAAAATGTGCCTAATTATATTAAATGCATATTTAATAATTTTAAATAAAATATGCATTATTTTAAACAATTTTATATACTTGTAATTGTTTATTTTTATATTAATTTTACAAATATTTACATTACTTTTTTATTTAATTAAATATATGTATATTTATGTAACACATACGCACATTTATATTTTCATTGAAATAAACATGTAATATAAATATCAACATTTGTAAAAATGTATATAAAATTTAATTAAAAATATAATATATGCATTTATTTTAAGCAATATTTTAATATTGAAAAAATAGAGAGAGAGAGTATAAACGTGTACACTTAGAGTTTTAGTATTTTTCTTTTTTTGCATATTATAACGAATAAACAAATAAATTAAACCATACACAAGACGAACCTGAATGCCAAACTGTAACTTCATGCTAGATTAGTTTAGTTTCTTGTCAGATTTCCCCTAATCTTTGGCTTTGCTCCTCTGTGTGCTAAAGTTCAGCTTCATTCCTGATGTTTGCAGAAGACTACTGATACTGCAGGCAGAGGGAGCGGTCCACACACACGCATGCGCACACACACACACACACACTATCTTTGTGGGGACTCTCCATAGACTTAATGGATTTAATACTGTACAAACTGTATATTCTATCCCCGTACACTAACCCTACCCCTAAAGCTACCCATCACACACAACTGTCTGCATTTTTACATTTCCAAAAAAACTAATTCTGTATGATTTCTAAGCTTGTATACCCATGAGGACGTCCATTTAGGTCTCCACTGTGACACGAGTCCCCATGAGTCTGTGTGCATTCAGGTTGAAGTCCCCACCGGGATAGAAAAACATGAACACACACTCACGATGCTGTTCATGCTGGGCTTTAATTGAAATGTACGGTGATGATACAGTAATGAGGTCTTCCTCGCAATGCAACAAACAGAACGTCATCTGGGCAAGTCACTGTTTTTAGGAGGTCAGATGAGGAAAGCCCAGGAAATCCCAAGGAAAATCCGGCCTGGAAACACCTATACAGAAGAACACTACACACATTTCCTACATGACGGGAAATCTGAGATGGTGACTGACTTTAAAACTGCTTAAGATAACGGGCTGAGACGAGTGCCTGGAAATACACCAACACATCTGCGCATCTGTTGATCCTGCTATTCCATTAGTCTCTATCAGAAACACTCATTCCAACCGGATGACATCCAACAAGGACAAATCCAAACAGATGGCTAAAAACCGTGATTACAATATTGTCCAAAATTGTATCCAAACACTGACATAATCCAATTATTAGAATACACAACCGATCATCGCATGTTACACCCAGAAATGAGTCAGTATGATCTGAGAGCACAAAAAAATATATACAAGCGTGCGCTTACAGTATTAGTACAAACTGAGAAGTTTTGGGTTCTACTAGAACAAGTTTTATGCGTGAATGTTGATTATTTCATCATATTCTCATATCCTCATTGTTGCGGCTCCTCTCTTCCCAGTCTGTCAGTAACGCTCTGTTTACTTCCTGTCTCTATGAAGCCCCTCCTTCTGAAAAGCACACTGTGCTCTGATTGGTCGGCTGGAGCAGTGTGTTGTGATTGGTCGAGCGCTTCGAGTGTGTTTGGGAAATGTCCCGCCCCTTACTATAACCACCAGTTTAACACACTAACTAACTAACTAACTCCACCAGGCCCCGCCCCTTTATTCTGCGTATGAATTATTTAAATGAGGAATATTGTGACGTGTTCGTTCCCGGAAGAAACTCAAGACTACGACAGAGGCGTTTCAGAGAGTTCAGAAACACTGACACTGATATAGAGAAGAACTCCCGCTGGAGGGACTTGTTTTATGCTTAAACAGCAACATTTGAAAGTTGAACATGTAAAAATACATAATAGGTCCTCTTTAAGATCATCCATGACTACGATCACATATGAAATATGCATGACGGTAAAAAAAAAAAAAAAAAGGCAACTTCTGGAACAGGGAGCAGCAATCAGAAGAAAAAAAACAAGCATAAATATCTTGCTTTTACTTCATGAATGCACTTACAAAGTTTCGAGAATTAGCATGGGTCAAGTAAGACTCAGCAAAGGATATAAAAGCCATGAGCTTCTGGTGCCCGAAGCTTTATTATTGATGTCTCCTTGGGAACTGGCCGGGATAGATCAACAAATGCTCATGAAACTGAAGAGCTGGGATCTGTAGCCGGCTCCTCCCTGACCGTCATCCTGAAGGGCTGGTCACACACACACACGGTCAAATCACCGCGCTGTTGACCGAGATCCAAATCAAACTACTGCTTTTAAAACGGCCATAAATGACTACAGCACCACTATTACAATTTATAAGTCTCATTTTGAGATTGATATGCATGTAAATATTGAGTCACTGCAGTTCATCAACTTTATAAGGTGGATGACCATCACATCTTTAAAATGTCAAAATCGTGACAATTTTAACTGCACTTATGAACGGCAGCTATTCACTAAACTACTCTAAAACAAGTTTGGGACACCAAAAATTACACAAGAGAAGAAATTGTGTTTTGAATGTAAAGGAAATTTCATGACTATTTATGTAATTATAATAACAATAATGACTAATTAAATATTATAGTAGAGTAAAGTATTTATTTCCATTACTACCTTTAATGTATGATTTATGTATAAAGGGTAGGCATAATAAGCATAGGCTTCAGCCTACACCTTTTTCGGTTGTTATGCATGTATATATTGTAGTTTGTTTCGTTTTTTTGGGGGGGATTATGTATGAAGACCGAAATAAATTGTTGATTTACGACAACTTGTACAGTAATTTACAGTTAAACAAACACTATTAAAATGTGAATCTAATGAGTATCATAGAATAATGGGAATTGCAAGAGACACCATAACATACTTAAGTTCCCTTACAATTATGCACACAATGTCCTGTAGAATTATGGGGTGAAATGTGACCATGCAAGACAATTAAGCAAGAAAATATATAGTCTTTCTCGTTCTGACTGCCAAATGTAAGAGTGTGAGGACGTAACCCTGCTGCACGCCACACGGCTCACACAACGCAAAACCTCAATGTATTCTCAGAGCTGTAACCTTCTGTAATTCATTGCTCCATTATTTCACTCTTTCCCCTCGCTGGCGTGTCTCCCGCGGTCCTGCTTCCATGAGATTAGGTGAGAAAAAGAGGCACAGGCAGCAGATTTCCTCAGGGCGGGTCTCCTAAACCCAACCAACCATTACACCAGCCGCTTTCTCAAGCCTCAGACACACGATTCACCCACAAACCCCGAGAGCATGTGCTGCGCTTCCTCACATCTCTCTAAAAGAAGCTTTTGGGGGAACTTTTCCATTTACTTATCAAGAGTTAAAACAAGACATGGACTCACAAGTATTGAGATCGTTCTGCGGGCACTTCAGTTCAGAATGATAAAGGAGACATTTTGGAAAAGCCCTAAATAATTTTCCACCAGCATATATGAAAATAAGCTTTGATGATCAGATTCAACAAAGACCACTGGCCAAAAAAAAGGGGAAATTTATGATTTTTCGAAAGAAACGAGATGAGTTGAACCTGTCAAAGTGAAGCCTGGCCGTGTGACAATGGGCACGTGCGAGAGAGGACATCTGGAAATGTGTTTGAGTAACGCCGAGGCCTGCGAACACACAGAAGACTCCACCCATACAGCCGTCATACAGGATCCACATTACATCTGCTCCCTCAACGGCCACGGCCTGATGAAACGCAAGATTACAAGAGGCTTGGGAAAGAGAAAACTGCCCAGAAAGAGAAAGAAATTCAAGTTGATCTGTGGATCAATCTCACCAAACCTGTCAGGATCCTGTTCAAACCCCCAAAAGAGAAAAAAAAAATAAATAAATAATTTTAATTATATTTGTAATATATATTTTTTGTAATTATTTGGTCATTTATTTTAATATTCAAAACGCATATTATATATATGTACGTACATACGCACATGTGTATGTGTATATGTACACATATTAAAGTATATGTCATGGTAGTACTGCATTTAATACAATTTATGCATCTAATAAAACATTGCAGTAATTAAAATGAAAATCTGGATGCAAGGGTAATTCGAATTTTGGCGGAAAATATGCTTTAAGTATCATGAAAAATGAATGGCCAAAGTGCACAAAAAAAATTCAGAAACTAGCAATGATATAAATAATATCACCATCAAGATATGTTTATTAGTGGCGTTTATCAAAGGACAAATTATTATTATTGATTTCAAAACTGATTTCCCCTCCCCTTGTTTAGGAACGAAATGCTCCAGAAATGAATGTTCTCATGAAATTCAACTACGTATGGAATTATTTGAGTATCTGTCAGGCTGACAAGAGTCCATCAGTATCACAGAAACTAAAAAGTTTTTTTTTTTTTTTTAAATAATCACCAGGTGATCAAGCAAGAATCCAGGTGACCGTCTCTGGAGTTCTTTCACCAACATCCGCCTGTATATTTAGAGATAACTGATTAAGGAAACAAGTTCAATGCTTGTGCTGGGTAACCATGGTGACATCGCAAACAGAATCACAACACTGGGAGGGGAGGCAGGACCGGTTTCAGACAATCCATCTCTTATCGACAACGAGACACATTTATGAGCCAGCGCATGTCTCGCAAGCTAGGACTGGGAGAGAAAGCTTTAAAAAAAAAAAAAAGACTAATAATAATAATAATAATAAACCACCTATAATATCATATTTCATAAAGTATACAATAAAATAAATTATACATAATATACAATAAAATAAAAATTAACATTTATATCATTAACATTTTATTTATATACTTTAAAAAAAAATTATCGTATATTTTATGGAATATTATATTATATATATTTTTTTTTTACTTTTTTTTTTTACTTTTTTTTTATATAATAAAAATTCATACATGTGTGCATTCTCTCATTTATTTAGCAATGCTTTACTGATTTATTTGGTTGAAATCAAATCATATATTCAAATAATTAAAACATTTCCATTAAATTAAAGTTTTCCAGTCTTCAAAACAGCAAAAAAGCATTTAATAAATGTCTTTGCATCTGAGTTTTGAATTTACACACTGAAACGGACAGTTTGACAGAAATTAATCTTAGTAACTCAGATTTTACTAACGTTAAAAGAACGTTATTATGAATCATCTTAAGCCATTCAACAAGCTGCCCTGCAAATAAAAATCTGTAAAAACACGGTTTCTATTTTACCATGTATCTGTCGTTTCACTGACAAATGACGGCCGTTTCTTAAAGACATGGGATGTTTTTGGAAAACATCAGTGTGTTTTTGTAAGTTGTAAAGTTGTGCCTGCTGGTAATTCAATAGGGGTTTCCTGCTCCATTCAGAAACTAGCGACGCACACCTGCGCCTCAGGCCACGACTGAAACATTCTCCAGGTGAAGAGCAACTGTGAACACACACCCGAGGAGAGAGACGTTTCATTAGACCAAGAGGAACACACCTGTTCGGAGTAACGACACACTTGAACCATCACACAGACACTCAATGTCCTCGTGACACACTGAACAGAATGCAGTATTTTTCAGATTACTGTGCAAATCCAGGACCGTAACTGATTCAGTGAAACCAAACACAGGACAAAGAGGTCAAAGGTCACGAGAGTGAGAGAGAGTGAGAGAGAGTGAGAGAGAGTGAGAGAGAGTGAGAGAGAGTGAGAGAGAGTGAGAGAGAGTGAGAGAGAGTGAGAGAGAGTGAGTGAGAGTGAGTGAGAGTGAGTGAGAGTGAGTGAGAGTGAGTGAGAGTGAGAGAGAGTGAGAGAGAGTGAGAGAGAGTGAGAGAGAGTGAGAGAGAGTGAGAGAGAGTGAGATTTTCCTTGTAGATCTTTCTTGTAAACCAAGAAAGAACCAATGAAAGAGAAAGTCACTGTTTAATAGCTTAAACTGAAAATAGTCACAAATGCCACAGACTTTCTACTCACTTTCACTCTGAGACTTTATCTGAAAATATTGACTATTTATTTGAACATTTATTAAAATGTTACTTTCTAATTGCATTTATCTTGATAGGAAAGTCAAGCTGATGAGATCTACAACACCCACTCATTGTAAGTTATTCAATACTAAACATACAACATTGCATGATTTACTTCTATTTACAAAATAATCATTCTTTTGAACTCCATTCATCTATGCATCACGGTTTCCACAAAAATCTGAAGCAGCACAACGGTTTTTAACATTGATAATCAGAAATGTGTCTTCAACAGTAAATCATCATATTAGAGTGAATTCTGAAGGATCATGTGACACTGAAGACTGGAGTAATGATGCTGAAAATACAGCTTTGATCACAGGAATAAATTACACTTTACTATATAATTCACACAGAAAACATTTTCAATTAATAATACTTTGCTATAAATATAAAAATAGTTTCTCTATTTTTGATCAAATAAATGCAGCCGTCTTTCAAAAATCTAACCAATCCCAAATTCTTTAATGGTAGTAGCCAACACAAAATATATTAAACAAAATTATATTTAACATACATTACAACTTTGAACTTAAGCAACAAAACTTCAAAAAAAAAAAAAAATCTATAGCAGGCAAAAAAAGTAATTGCTGTGTTTTAATCTCTTAAAATCAAAACTAGTCCAGCACAACGAGTGAACTTCATGCACCTGAACGCCGGCAGCAGGAAATAACTCACGGCTCTCGGCCAAGTTTCAAACAAAAGGAGTGACAAACATCACGACCTCTGCGTCTGTTACAACACCAGTGAAAGAGCCCGACCCGTTCAACAGCCTGACTTATCTTTAGGACAGAGATTTAGGTTTCTCTGAATGGGGTTTCCCAAACTGGGGATTTATGAGGGAAATATGCACATGTGTGAGCATGTGTGAGCATGTGTGTGCGCAAGTGTGCGCAAGTGTGTGTGCACAAGTGCGCAAGTGTGCGCGTGTGCGCAAGTGTGCACATGTGTAAGTGTGCGTGTAAGTGTGTAAGTGTGTAAGTGTAAGTGTGTGCGAGAAGTCAGAGGTTTCTTAAACAATGAAAGATTGACATGGAGCCGCTAAAGCTCCAGCTCCGGAGAATCACCCGTTTGACCAACTTATTCTACTAACCCGAACCCTAAGGGTCTCCTAATATTCTAAATGAGACTTAGTTTACATGTAATACTTGAGAAGCCAAGAGTTACAGACGACCCTCCCCGATACACACATCCGCGGTCACACTGGGAATCGGGGAGTTTGGGAAACTGTGAAAACACTGTGATGAGCTGTTTTAGGGTGATTAAATGTTGATGAATGTATTAAATCACAGAGCCGCCACGGGAACACTTGGAAACAGAGAGCCGTTTGTTTCGTGGCCCTTTTAAAGCAGATCCATAAATAAAGCAGACAGACTCCTTTGTTAGACGCCGGATTCCAGTGGGGTGAAAAAAAGCCTCATTATGTGCAGGACAGTGTCTGTGGCTTATAGCACACACACTGCGTTCTTCAGAGACACCTGCGATACCTCCACCAGAACCTCACTTGACTTGGGACATTAATGTGGGTTTGAAGCAAAAGTATTATCAATCCATGTTCAAATTGAGATTGCTCATTTCCTGTTTGGTTCATTACCTCATGGGTGATGATGTCATGATGACCAACATGCAAACAGTGATCATGTCGTTCTGGAAAGTATTACAAATCCTTCTCTAAAGATGCCATGATAGGCCAACTCGGGTGACGATGTTGGACGAGTTCAGCAGATTAATGCACCGTGATACACTGATAATCACCATGATTCATTGGCTGACACTGCTTGTAAAATTAACCGGAAGCATAACATGTGCATGACATCATGTGCATTTTATCTTGCACTTTTTAACTTTTAATTTTGCACAGAAGTACATTGATAGGGCATGCTAGAAAAAGCAGTACAAATTGTTAAATAAATAAATAAATAAATAAATAAATGAAACATCAAGCCCAATTTCAGAGCCATTTATTTTTATGAAAAGCAATAAATGAGAATAAACTGATTTTTTGCATAATTTTCATAACTAAGCACATTAAACTCTCAATGTTTAATAAGAGTTTGTGCAAAAATATCTTTTTGCATATTTTCTGCAAAAAGGTCAATGCAAAGGATCTATATGGTCCTAGACTTCAATGTCTTTATCCGATACTATCATTTATAAATAAACTGAATATATGGATGTTGGATGAGTTAAGCAGATTTAAGGATGAGTTAAGTCATTGACATTCACTGTCTGAAACTGACATGCCCAGGCATAATAACTGCATGACATCATATGCATTTCATCATACATTGACGAAACCGGCTAGAAAAGTAGTAAACCTTGCTAAAAATCACATTCATTCAGGCTAAGCCAGTCAGGTCTGTAATCCAGGAGTGCTGACGTACAAGATCAGCATGAAACAGGATCTTACACGGCAATGAAAGTATTGCTGTACTAGCAGATTGCAATATTAAGTTTGCAGCCACATGCTCACGGTTTGGGATGAAAATGTCAGATTAATCATCTACACCACAATTATGCTGGAGGATGTGTTCATACTGATGTTGATCATCTTCATGTATTCTGGAGTTGCCCAAAAATATTACCTTTCTGGAACATGGTTTTGATGGAGATCCAAAAGATTTTAGGTTATAAAATATTTAAGAAGAGTATTACAAGGCATTGGTATAAGCCAGACACCCCCTTAGAAATTGTTAAAGAAATATATAATATGGAAGAAATGACTTATTTTGAGACTTAAAAGGACTTATTTCTAAAATATTGGAAGAAATGGATTGAGTACTGCAATGTAAACAATTAATAAGTAAAACTATTTTTGCACCAGAACAGAATGTATACCCCCTGTTCTATGGTTTGCTTCTTTTTTCTTGTCTTTCTAAATCAAAAAAAAAAAAAAAAAAGATTTAGATTAAACCTACATATTTACATTTTCAGAATGCTTGCACATGTAAAACTTCCAAGCATCAATAACACCAAATAATAGTAGTGATGCTTGATTTACTGTAGCATGTTTATTGTTTTATAAACAGCCATGTTCCCAATTGGGAAAACAGCAATCAATGCTTGGATTAACAAGCCAAGATGTGTGTGTGGCGGTCAATAATTAAAGGCTGTAAACCCACGGGATCTGGCAACAGTCTGCATTACAATCCGCAGTCCCAGTTCTGTCGCCATATCCCTCAAAAATGACATCATACGCAGACGCCCGTGACGGGAACACGGGAAGCACTACCTACATTCCTTTCCCATGAGATCATGACCACCCTCTCCGGGAGCAGCCAATCAGAGACCGCGGGAGACAAAGACACTCACCCGAGACCCTCCATTAACAGTCTGATCAGGTCACAAAACACTCCAGTGAGCCGAACCACTGAACCCTCAGCAACTGCGGTCACGGGGCTTCATAATGGGGCCACTTATAGTCCTCAGCGCACGAAATCATTAACAGTTTCTGCTCAGACAAACGGAGGTGTGAAATATACATGAGTTATAGTTTGAGTATACTCAAATACAGGTGAAACTCGAAAAGTGTTAATATTGTGCAAAAGTATTTCAGTAATTCAAATTAAAAGGTGAATCTAATATATTTAGTATAACTATATACATATGCATGATTATACTTTTCAGAGGGCCGACATTTCTGTATTTAAAATGTATTTTTATTGATTTTATGTAATATTCAAATTTTCTGAGATTTTCATAAGCTGTAAGCCTAATTTTTGCAGGATATTAAAATTTGGTGTGTGTGTATATATATATATATATATATATATATATATATATATATATATATATATATATATATATATATATATATATATATATATATATATATATATATATATATATATATATATATATATATATATATATATATATATATATATATATATGGGATGCACCGAATATTCGGCCACCGAAAATTTTCGGCCGAAAATGGCCCAAAAGAGCATTTTCGGTTTTCGGCCGAAACACTTTTATCACCGAAACAATACCTACGGCCGAAATGTTGTGATGACGCAAACAGAAACCGCAACCTGCACGTGCTTGTCTGAAGCAACATGTCTGCGGTGCGGACGTACTTCAGGGGGCTTTCACACTGGCAGTTTAGTTCGGAACAGGGCACGGTTCGCATGAAAAACCCGAGACTACCTGGAGGAGTTGGTCTGAGTTTGGTTGCTCCCGATTCCCGAACCGTGGCGCGGCTCGCGTGAATGTGCAAACAACACGGACTCGGCTGCGCACTTGTTCAGGAAGTAAAGTGATCTGCGCGTAGGTTTTAGCTTTTTGTTTGTGATGTATTCTGTTTAATAAAACACTTGTATGGGATGATAGTGTTGATGAATCACAAACAACAGTGAGCCGGCAGTGTATTCGCGCATTGCGCGTGGAATCAGGGCAACAAATGTGGAAATCCACTGTCTCCTCAAGAGTCCGTTTGCAAGCAGCAGAAGGCCTCCTTATGCGACACACACAGAGTAAACCTGTATTGTAAATCAGCGAATTAATAAAAAACACAATATAATTGACCCATGTTCTGTTTTCTTTTCTTTTCTTTTTTTTTTTCATGTTCTGTTTTCTATCATGCGCCGTGCACATTTGCGATGACGTAATATGCACGCAAACGCACCAGGGTTCGATAGAATCGATAGATAGATAGAATTCTACAGTTAACATATGGGCTATGGCAGTCTTTGTTTTGATAGCAGACTTTGGACTTGTTCTGAATGCATTTTCTTGTAGTAGTCCTACAGAGAAAAATTTTAAATGCACTTTGTTTTTATGAGAGAACATTTAATTTTGCACTAAAGTAAGCAGACCAGTTGGCCTTTACATTATTATTTAATGTACACATGAGTGGGGTCAAGTTAAACATTTTAGTTTGAATTTTATTTTATACTGTGCATTGTTGCAATGTGCTAAATAAATATTTGCATAATTTGCAATTGATTTATTTAAAAAAATTTAACTTTAATATTAATTTATGCAATTGCAATGCCTTGAATTTAGTACACAGTCATTGCCATAAATGCAATGGTATTAATAATTGGCATAATTTCTTTCGGTGTTTCGGTATTCGGCCTTGAATTCCTCTTTTTCGGTTTTGGCCAAGAATTTTGATTTCGGTGCATCCTAATATATATATATATATATATATATATATATATATATATATATATATATATATATATATATATATATATATTAGGATGCACCGAAATGAAAAATTCTTATTTATATATATATATTTATATATATAATATATATATATATATATATATATATATACACCGCCCACTGACGTCTGATTGGGTCAGACAAAGTTATGGGAATGCACTGGATTGTCAGCAATAGTTTAGGCGGGAGGCGCATGACAAAGTGTAGACGCAAATCGATTTGAGTCCGAATCCAGCCGATCTTTGCCAAACTCGCTCTACTCCCTTTTCCCTTCACATATCAGATCAGAAAGGCATTTATTTTCTAAACTATTCGAAAAGTGGATATAAAATGTCTAACGCGTTTAATAATAAAGTGTTGTTTATCGGTTAGGGATAGTGTATCTATAATAGAATCTATCGCAAATTAAACCAGCTCTGCCATAAAATTATAGTGGACAAAATGGATATAGTTATTACAGTTCATGGTGGCCTTTACACCAATCAGCCTCGTTCACACACACACACACAGTTCTCTCTGAAACTGGGCAACACTACGGTCTCTAGCGGGCGTTTCTCTGATTACACTATTATCTGGCTCTGGACTGTGTAGCTCTGAGATCTGGACAGGGAGGAAACCGCTCAGCTGTGGTGTGCAACACTCAATTACAGCATGCAATAACCTGCAATTTAAAGTCATTACATTAATGCATTTATCTCAAATTACTGCATACTTGTAAGTGTGCGAGTTTCGAGACCAGATTACAAACCTACAAATGGAAAACGGAGAAAAAAAAAAAAAAGCCAATTTGAAACTATTTAAAGGTCATTTAATAGAAAACAGGATTTTTCTTCTTGGCATTTTGAAGTAAAAGCATTTCAAATGTACCAACAATACACATCCTAAAACTAAACTAGAAAACAGAGAGTTCAGAAATCTATGGTAACATCACAACCATATGCACATTAATATATACCCGCCCACTTCAGCAATACTGTGATAGTATGCAAGTTTAGCCAATCATAAGAGGTCATTTAAAACATGTTTAACTGTATATGCACAAAAACAAATATTTAGGCCATTAAAGATTTATGATTGATTAAGAGTATGTTATGTTTTATCAAACTAATAAACAGTCAGTTAAACAAATAAGATATTAGCTACACAATAACCAGGTTTATAGATTTATCAATAAGAATTATGAGCATAAATTTCATACTTTAAATATATCTTGCTTGCTCCACAGCTAGTCATATTTGAACCATTCAGATTAAATTTAATTGTTTTCAACATTAACATTTTTATAGTTGGCTGATTTGAATAAATACATGTTGAAAATATGATTGAAATAAAATAAGATGCAAACACTAAATAATAAACTATAATTTAAGTGTGCATACATAATTTTGTCTGAAAAATTTACCTAGTCCATGACAGACTGATTTGGATCAGAGAAAATGGAGAAAGAAAAGCATTTTTTTTTTTTTTTTTAAGTTGACAAAGTCATTCTGCTTTTGGTTCAGGCTGTAAAACAGTTCTGCCCAACAAACACAGACACGCTGACAGCAACTTATTTTTCATTGATATTTATTTCAGCACAAACACTGTGTTTCTGAGAAGCCTTGGCTTCACACACGTACGCGGAGCCTGAAACAACGCTCGCGCTGCCAGCCCGGTTCCTCTACACAAGTTCACAATTCTCTCAGAGTTTCACCTCATGCTTCCACATATTCATGAAACGCTTGAATTTCCATGGCATGTGTTTCTGAGGTTATTCCAGAGCGATGACCTCACTCTTCTACAGGAAATGCAGATGATGTTCTCACTTAACTGGGAGGCGACCATATGGTTTATACGACGCATTGTTTGGATCTGGCTCGCTCTGGAGAGAGGAAGATGGCGTTTGAAGGCTTGTTGGTGGAGTTAGCGGAGGATTTCGTCCAGGATGTGTTGCGGATGTAAAAATACCAGCGGACATGAGGGGTTGCTTTAAAATGAACAACTTCTGTTGCAAAAACAACCCTGGAACACAATCACTTTGCATAATACAGTTTTACACCTCATACTTTCTTGTGGGTCTTGTTTTTTCCCCTACTTGAATCTGTCGTGAAATAACCTAGTTTATGCAATATTAATATTTATTACAATATAAATGTCATACCATAAATGAAGGAAACACGTTTTTTTTTTTAGACATCGCAAATGAACATGTTATAAATTTACCATAAAAAATGGTGTCTAATGAAGCAATTCATTAAACTTCATATGAAATTTTAAAATGTAAACTAATGCATTTATAGTAACTTTTATAGTTTTTATACAAAGTAATACATTTTGGTCATCATTTCACCAAGTTAAACGAACTTGTAGTGACATGAACCTGATCGTATAGATGTAGGCTAAATATCAAAGTTTAATATCGATATTGTGGATGTATTTGAGGATAAATACGGATTTAAAAATCACCCACTCCTAGGATTCTGCTTAAGACTAAAAGAAATGACCTGAAAGTGACCCTATGATCTCGTTTGACTTATTTTGGCCTAATTTTGTAGCTCAAGCATTTTACAAGCATTAAAACATGTTAAAGTTAACAGACATTGTGTAGCTGTGGCATTGGCATATTAATAAGATGGTGTCCAAAATCAGGCCAAAACTAGTCAAATGACACCATCGATTCACTTTCATGTCATTTGATGACTGACTTCCTAAAACCGAACTATACAGCATCTATGCATGAAGTTTACAAAGCAACAAGACAAACTACTATTGCACACAATAAGTACTGTTTTGATGAGGGTGGAGTATAATTAGAGGGATTCAATAAAGACCAAAGGCGGTTTGAGAACCTCCTTATTAAACCATTGAAACTGAAGAAGAGGGAATATAATCTTGCCACAGCTTTTAAGTTATTGTTTTGAGTTACCATATACAATCATGTTCAATCCTGTCTAGACTGAAGAATATCTGGGTGGGATGTAGTTTGGGTTCATCAAACGGTTTGTCTAGGTTAACGTACCGACATATTGAAAAACCGAAGATTGCCAAGTTGACCATCAACCACAATAGTCAATCACTGCATCAAGAGGAGGACCATGTGACCTCCACTATCTCGAATCCTATTTGCAATTGCATGAAGTTAAACGAGGGTCAACAGTGTTGCATCATCAACAATCAGCATTCATCAACTCATTGGGAATGCCTCACTTTTTATTGCTTTGTCAGTGAAAATTACATCTCATGATCTTGTTTGAGGTTGCTTCACATTCATGAAGTGAATAGAAATTGATACCTCACCTGGAATTATTCTTCAGGTTGGCTTCATACTCTCAAGTCAGAGACTAAAATGACTTCTTAACAACTGCACGACAAAGAACCCAATAAAATGCACAAAAAACCCTGTACTGAGCATTGAATATCGGAGCAGATCCTCTGGCCGGCTTTTGCAAACAGTAGCACAAGAGAGCCTGCAAAAAGCAGAACCTAGCGGTGGCCGTCTCAGGTTACCCACCGCAAGCCGGACACAAGAGCTCCTGTATGAAAGCCAGTGTAATCTCAGAAAGTGTCTTTTGTAAGAGTGGAGGCGAAAAATAAAAGACAAGAGGAGGTAGAAACCAGCAGAACTCTCTGTGACACTGAGAAAGGGCGTCTTGAACGCCCGAATGACATTTCTCATGGCCTTTTTCATGTGTGAACCAGAAAAGTTACTCGAACCCGGACATGAGCGAGTCTGCTATGGTTTCTACTACAAGGTAGCACTGTCAAACAGCATATTGCAATAAAATAGCATGCTAAATTTAAATTTGCATTCAAGAAAAAGGTTAAAGGCAAGGAAAAAGGTCAAACGAGCAAATCTTTTGTAAAGTCCAAATGTCTAAACTTGCCCCAGTGCACAAAAAAGGCTTTGAAGCTTTTTTTACACATCTGAAGTCATCCAGGCTCAGCCAAAGTAAATAACACAGTAGGCAGGAAATCTGTGTAACCGTTCACAAATCTTTTGACTTACTGCTCGGTGACAAACAGCAGTGAAAACACACGTCGCAACAGAAAAAACGACTGGCCTTTTGGGTCGCTTCCAAACAAGCAGATTGCATTTCTATAGGATTCTTTGTTTTCCTGTTTTATTTGCGCTCATAAAAATCCCCAGCACTCCCTGATCTGCCAGACATGCCTGAACTGTAAATCAAACACTAGCTCTGGTACCTTACACCGGGCAATACGACCAAGTATACAAGCACAGAAACATTGGCTCCTGACCAAGGCTTGAGACTTCAAGCTTCTACTTGATATTTTTCTTAGGATGCACTTTCATTTCCACATTAATGCAATTTAAGGTTGCTTTCGGCCTTAGAAATACTGCAATCTTTTTTTACCTTTAAACTAGTAGCCACTAAACAGAATTCCTGAACTGAACATTGCCTAATCACTTGAACGGATATATACATTTAATGCATAGAAATATACATGCATATATAAAATGATATATAGGGACATGTTTCTAGAGCAGCAAATCATTATATTAGAGTGATTTCTGACGGATCATGTGACACTGAAGACTGGAGTAATGATGCTCAAAATTCAGCTTTGCATCAGGAATAATACTTTCAAATAGAAAACCGTTATTTTAATTTGTAATATTTCACAATATTGCTGAAGAAAAATATAAAACGCAGCCTTGGAGAGCACAAAAGCCATTTTTTACAAACATTAAAAAAAATACGGTAGTCCATCACCTGCAATGTACAAGAACATGGACGAGATGTTTTGAATTAAGAATGACATCAGTCTCAAAGAATTTGAAAAATGTCTAGGAAGAGGTTAAAATGCGCTTCAGAGGAGCGTGATTGTGCAAGCGGCGAGTCTCGATGAGATCATCGCACAGTTTCAACACAGATGGCATATGTTAGGAGAGTAAATTATTAACTTTAATCACATACTGACCCACTGCATGGGTCTAAAGAACAGCAGGACGGTGAAAGAACGAGTGGTTACAGTACAACACAGAAGTGTTAATGTAATCCAGAACATGTAGGAAACCAGACACGGCCACAACTTCTGCCAGGAGGAGACAAGACTTTAAGAAATTGCTTAGTCGTGCATTGACATTGCGTTGGCGTTGACGTCAATTACATTGTTTGTTTCTTTTGCTGGTTACATTGGCCCCCGAAGGTCACAGCTTCATTACAAACAATGCAATCTGACCTTTGCTACCATGCAGATGGGAGAAGCATTTCCTGCGCTGACCTAAAAACATTCCTCTTTCGGTCTCTGTCAGGTTCAGGCTCGGTGAAAAACTCAGTCCAAGCAGACTCATGTGGTCAGACTTAAAGGAACACTCCACTTTTTTTTGGAAATAGGCTCATTTTCCAACTCCTCTAGAGTTAAACAGTTGAGTTTTACCATTTTTTAAAATCTATTCAGCACAATGATATTACGCAGCGCCTGAAAATAGTCCCCATCTATATAACTTCCAACGTGACCGGCACTAAGTTCCAGTCGCTGCGTAATATCATTACATGATATTGATCAACATCATCAAAAGTTCCTTGATTATTATGCAGGAATGAGAGTATAGTTCCTAGCGATATTATCCTAGAAAATCGCAACTTTTCATTTTCCGTCGGTCATTTTTTTGAGTGAGATGCTAACGGTCTAATCACATTCAATGATCTATGCTAAGCTATGCTAAAAGTGCTACCGCCAGACCCGGAGATCGGCTGAATGGATTCGAAAACGGTAAAACTGTTTGGGGGAGTTGGAAAATGAGCCTATTTCCAAAAAAAGTGGAGTGTTCCTTTAACGTAATGGAAGATGTGAATGATGACAACGGCTAAAATGTAGCCCACAGAGAAACCTGTGCAGTGAGGAACGGGGTTGTTTTAGGCAAACTCTCCAGCTCTTTTTTTTTTTAAACGCAGCGTGACTGAGAATATTATTAAAGAAGACTTCTATAGCAACCCTGAAATATTTGCTCAAGGTCTCCCCTCTCAAAACACTTCTGTACATGCTCATTTTCCATGTTCTGGTTTCATTGTTTGGACTGAGGGCAGAACGACAGTATCTGGGATGCATTACTGAAACTGTGATGCAATCGAATCTAAATCAAGAATGTGAGTTCTGCATCAGCAGCTTCTGGCATTTGTGCGAGGAACTGAACTCTGGGGGGGAAAAAGACTAACTATTGGTATTGGTTAGTGATGCATTAGTGAAGCCCCACATCTTGTTGCTTCTTTTAGACTCCAAAACAATAGCGGATCCGTAAGGAATGTACCGCACAAATCCATGTGTGGGTTCTCCAGGTTTCCAGGTTCATGTTGAAGGCTTCCTTCCGGCAGTTTCGCCCATCCGGAAGTAAAAACTCCATTCATTTTCTCCATTAGGAAATTGATTTTTAATGACAACTAAACATTTAAAGACTATGGAAGCTTGTTTTTAAAAGATAAAATGCAACTTTTTAGCTCTCAATTGCAAGTTTACATCTCACAATTCTGACATCTTTTCTAAGAATTGTGAGATATAAACTCATATAAAGTCCAATTCTAAAGAAAAACAAGACCTGATTTTTTTCCCTAGGAATTTAGTTACTCACAATTCTGACTTTAAAACACACAATTCTGACTATTTCATGCAATTCTGACTTTATATCTCCCAATTGCATGTTATAAAAGTCAGAATTGTGACTCACAATTCTGACTTCATAACACACAATAGCGACTTTATATCACGCAATTCTGAGAAGAAAAAGTCGCAATTGCCTTTATCGTGTGGCAGAAACAAGCTTCCATAAAAAAAACAGACCTACTTTGATTTCAGAGGTTGTTAACTGATGGTATATGCTTTTGTTGAAGCCATCCTTTCACAACATTTAAACCGGTTTAACAAGTGAATTCTTGGTGAAAAACTACATATACTATATGCATATTTTGCAATGCATTTAAAATATCGAATCAACAACTTTAAATTAATAGTTTTATATTTCTCCATCACTTTTGATTCAATTATATAATCCGCAATGCTTCATTGGATTGTAGTTCTTTTCCTCACTAAAGCCGTTCATTTCACTGTCTTGTACTTTTGTCTTTTTGTCAGATTTTCAAATACTTTTTAGCTTCCAATAAAAGTTTGTAATGTTGTGATTCAACTAGGTTGGTTTGGTTCATGGCTTATGGGGGGGAAATTAATGAAAAAAAAACACTTCCGGAAACAACGACACTGAAAATCCCTCAGAAACTTAATTAGCTGCAGAATTTACAATTATGTGTTTAGCAGATGTTTTTACCCAAAAGCGATTTAAAGCAATTCATCAAAAAGCTCACAATATTCATAATATACAATTCCTGACTTTTTGGACAAGCTAGAGTAGATGAGAAATGCAGGGAAGATGATTTTGTGATTGTGTGAATAATAAAAAATGAAAACTCATGCAATTTATTTTAGCAGTCATTTTCTGAACAATCCCAAATTCTGATGGGAATGACTATTTGTTCTATAAAGTCAGTTTAACATGAATGCAAAAACAGTGTCTTCCTCTGTGTGTTAAAGGGTAAACTGAAGCCAGCGGCAGCTCTACACCGATCCAGTACATTTACTGTACAATTATTATTTCTGATAAAAATTGTGATTTAAAAAAAAAAAAAAAGAAGGAGCTCCAGGTTTGCTGTACTTGTTTTAAGGGCTGCACAATTAAATTTGTGTGATTTTATTATCAATGACTTGTTTATTATTAAAAAATTATTATTACTAAATAAATCACAATAAACCATAACGTGATTTCAACCAATCAACAAATTATCTGACTGATGAGGTTGACTAGGGAGTTTAAAAATGTGGGTAAACTCACTGCTTAAAAGTTGAATTAATGCATCTCTTAATTTTTAATATATATCTAAAAACATATATAATATATTACACATCTTATAAGGTCAACTATCTCTATTCAACCTCATTAACAGTCTAGATTGTATGACAGGTCAATCCATAAACCCATCATGACAAACTACTATAGGACTGTGCAATATGGACAAACATATACATTTCTCCCACACATACTTCCCTATCATTTGTTTCGGTAGCCAGCTTTATTGATAATATTTGCTGTCACCATAAATGATACGTGACCGCGTTGGTTATATCTTTTTAACTTCTTTATTGTGCGGTTTACAAATGCCTGTATTATTGCCATTGTTTTTCTATGTAAACACGTGTTAGATGGACATCTTTAACCTGTGCTCGCGTCTTTTGCAGCATCAAGGTAAAGAATATCAAGGTCTCTTGACCTGCGTCTTGTGCATTTAACAGCAATAACGCATTCTGTCTCGAACCATATCTTGACTGGTCTTGCAAATAAACTGGCTCTGTGATGCATCATCTCTCCTGTATCCAAAATATTGCCAATACACAGATGTTGATTTTTAATTCACCTTCCCTGTTTCTGTGCTTTCTTCCATGTCATAACAGTAAACCCACTCTGTTCCCGCACTAGATTTAGGTGCGCTGCGTTCAGATTGTCGAAAAAAAAAAATTCATGCTTTCTGCGGTTCAGAAATCGAACATGCATTTCCATTAATTTGCCCTAGTTGCAAAGAAAAAAAAATACATTAAAAAGTGTAAGTAACAAAATAAAGACAAAAGTGCATGAAAGACTAAATGGCATACTGATATTTTCAGGCCTTCTTGCCTCTACAAATCCAAGCTATAAACGCTGAGTCTTTTGTCTGAAGAGCACGTCCACGCCCTGAACGTGTGATCCGTTCCTACAGCGGCCTGTCAGAACAACTCCTGAAAACTTTCACTTACAGAGTGAAAGAAATACTGTTGATACGGCTGTGATTACTGCCTTCTCACCGTAACCGAAACCCTTCCACGGTAACTCATCCCACAAACTCCCATAATCCTTCATTTGGGCTACTGCAGGTTATTCTATAGGCTGCCGAGATCAGAATAAAGCCAGGAGGGAACGTTTTAAACCAAATGAGGGGAAAAAAAACTCAGCAATTTAAGACGAGCAAACCTTTGGCTCACCCGCACCGTTCCCGCTACTGTTTGCATAGCGTGAAGATTCGGCATCTGACAGCCGACCGCTGGCCGGCGGGAATCACACACACACTCTCTGTTCTGGGCAATGGAAATAAAACGAGAACCGGGTAACCACCTCAGACTCGTAGAGAAACATCTGATGCTTTTCCATTGGCTATTCGACAAGCCAAAGATCATTTAGAGACAAACGGACTGGAGCGAAACGTAATGAGACGACAATCCAACCCACAAGGACTGACTTAAAGTGTTTGTTTTGTTCTGATTCATTTGTGTGATCTACAATGGATTAAACATGATACTGACACACACACAAAAAAAAAAAAAAAAAAAAAATTGGTGAAATTAAACCATAATTTAATGCTACTCAAAAACAGCCCAAACTAATTTCTTTCAACTCTCTGGTGGGGAAGCTGGCGCTCAGAAAGACCACAGTCGAAACTGGTTTTTAATAATACGCTTTTCCATCAGGCTTTGCCCTGGGAACACTTTCAGACGTCTTAATTTCTCAGAGGGGAAGTTTTAAATCTTGACCGACTCGGACCACTTCGGCTTTGGATGTCAGCTCATGTGTGACTAAATCCTTCACAAATGCACTCCAGAAATCCCCGACCTAGTATTACCGGCAACAAACGCACAAGCAGGCAAACATTACAACGGCACGAAACTACATTTGAACCTTCTGCCTGTTGTCAACAAGAGAAGCTTGCTGTGGTTTTACACCAAAATAAAAGCTCGTTTAACGTTTGGAAATGAATTAAGATGAATATTAGTTACAGTGAATATTAGTGAACTGCAAAATATTATTATTCTTAATATAATCTTAGATTTCACTGTACAATTATTAATCTTACATTTCACTCATTTAAAGCAGCATTTAATAAATTATTATTTTTATTAATAATTTTATTAAATGTATTAGTATTATATTATTTCACATTGATTATATATTTATATATCATTTTCTATGTAATAATAAATGTTATTATAGTATATAGAATTACTACATATTTGGCCAAAAACTGTTCATCTATACATCAACATGACTATGTAATAATAACAATTATTTATTATTAAAAAAATTATTTGGTATAGTTTTCTTATAGGGTATCATTATATATATTTGGCCAAAATCTGTCATTTATATCCATATGACTATTTAACAATAAAAACACTTTTCTTGACATTTCTAAAGTATATACATGCAGCAAAACCGTTCACTGAGAACCAAAACGTGACCAAACAGAAAAAGCACCGTGGCTTTGTTTATGCAGATCTCTTCGGTGTTGATCTCAGCGGGAGGCCGCGGCGGCTTGCGGTCCGCGCTGTGATTAAAGGACATTAAACAGCAGTGAATTCCACGAGCATGACCGATCTGCTGGAGAATCCTATTTGTTGAGGTTGAGAGCAGAAGAAGCGAGCGGGAACAAGCTTTCCACATCCGTCAGGGTCGAGCCTCTCTAACGAGACGCCGCTGAGCTGCTAGGATTGGCAGAAGGACGAGCTTCGATACGAGCAGCGAGATGAACTCTTGTAGGAACTCAAACTGAGCATTTGCAGTTAGCGGGATTTCTAGACCGCTACCGTTAGAAAGGGATGCACGATAAATTAAAATAAAGAGAATCATGATATGGCTGTGCATGTGCATTATCAAATCACGCAAAATCAATAAATGCATGCATGCACTGTGTGTTTCAGAGTGAAACGGCGCGGTGTTCATTTACACACGAGCGGCTCATGATTCAGTGTCTCGGGTCAGAGTAAATGCTCCACACAAACTCTTTTTTGAGTCGCTTATAACATACATTTGGGAATGAAACATGAGCAACCATCTTCCCAAATTTGTAATGAGAAGCACTTGCTGAATAAACCGGCTCAATGAGGTTTCAAGCTTGATGGTCTTTATTTACTTTAACCATCTTTAACAAACATTCCTAGTCATACTGGGAATGATTCACGCAAGTTAAATAGGTTGTGGATTACAGAGTTTAAGTTGCATGCTAAAACATCAAATGTGTGCATCACCTCCCAGAGCACAGACAGGAAGACGACGCTTAATGATGTAGCACAGACTAATGAGGTCATGCGATGATGTCAACTCATTCATCAGCACACTAAGAGTCCAAGCATGTCCTCATCCCACACCTCTCTAATGGAAAACTAATAGCGAATGACAAGAAGACACTTTCTTCACCGGCGTCGGCATGACTTCTTCAGCCGACACATCCCTCAAACTGGGAGAAAATCATAGTTAATAGACCAACTCAGCAAGAACCACCATCAGAACATCAATACAGCCACTGGGTCTCATTATGGAGACCACATGATGATCAAAGACATGTTTTGGAAAGGATTGATACGGTATGGAGCGATCATGTCACTTGTGAGGGAAACACAGAAGGACCGAAATGATGTGGCAACTGGTTAGAAACATGCTAATACTACGACTATGAATCGTGCAATCCGTGCAAAACAAGCTATTATACAACCTCAGAACCAAACTCAAAGACTAGAAGAAACCGTCAGTCCGGGCCAACCGTTCACCCAGTGGACGAGGCCATAAACCTTTCCAATTATTCCTCGTCTTTCACATCAGAGAGAGAAACAAAAACCCACACAAATAAAAGCCTGTGAGATTTACGGTCAAAACACCAGACGGTGTGACCCACTGGTGTTTATTTCTCTGCGAGTTGTCACCTATCTCTGAACACGTCTGCCCTTTGAAGCGCTGGAAAGTCTGGGCACTGCCCTCACGATAACACTCAACCTTTCCAAGCGCATCTATTTATGTGTGATTCAGTCCCAGTGGAAACGCCCATACTGTTCCTGGACAGGAAGATACCGTCAGTCAGGAAGTGTCTGTGCAAATCCCAAACTAAAGCGGTTCTACACACACGTCCTGTGAACACGAGCAGTGCAACACTGTGTGAAAACAGTCTCTTCAAATGACTCGTGAGGAAACAAATTAGCCTAAATCAGGATGACAAACACACTATAAAAAACAACCTGTAAGTTTCAGAAGTCAAAACTTCCTCCACTGTCCAAAAAGATCATTTATTGAAACTAAACTTAAAAAAATGACTCTATATAAACTGTTAAATCACACAGATGAATGCATCAACACAACAACACACATATTCTTTCTAAAGCATCACAATGACAGAAATCAACAATTAAAATATACCATATATTTACACAATGAAATATGTGCTGGAAACGTTCAAAAAGATTTGTGTAGTTCATTGTACTTATATTTTATGGAATGATGTTTATTTTATGGCTTAAATAAATTACATGTTACTCAGAGACTGATATGTTTAGCTTGTCAAAAGTTCATTGACTTTTGATTCATTATTTTACCAGGAAAGGAGTAGTTTTAATGCACAAAGTTGCTTTCATTGTCTCTTATAACTAAAATATTTTATTTAAACCCATGAAAATGCAGATCCTATTGTAAATAGTGAAAAATTACTTTTTAACTCTATATATAGTATATACTCTATAGAGTGTGTGAGTTTAGTCAATCTCTCCATGAAAAGAATGATGAAAAACCCAGACTATGTCCTCGGTTTCTGAGATAAAAAAAGCTGAAAGACAAACACAACAGGACGTCCACCACGCCTCATATTTCATCAGAAATGTGATTGATGCAATTTATTTGCTAGGAAACCTATGCAACCAGGAAAGAAATGCAAGGAAATTATGTTGGGCGTTGCCATAATGTTTGCATGCATTTAGCTATGAACAATTGATTGGCAAATACAGAAGAATCTTCCGGTGTCCTGAATGTCCGGGTGTACAAGCACCTGTTCTGAGACTCGAGAGCATATTAAAGTATGTGTATTTTCTATTCCCAGTATTGCACAATACCAGCATGTAACGCAACAGAGAGAGACGGCATGAGAAATCCTGAAAAAGCCGCAGGAAATGCAGGTCGATAAATTTGGATTGGCTTCAAGAATGTCACAGGTCAGTGAAAGCTGCACCAAACACACGGTTGTGAAACTAAAATCTTAATATTTAAGCCTCTGGAATGCTGAAATTCTCTGGATTTCTAAATCTTAAATGAACAAGAATGCAATTAATGGTGCAACGTTTACATGCCAGTCCAAATAAGGACACACAGCAGAGATAAGATGGATAATACAGAAAGAATCAATAGACAATGGACGACGTTATCTCTTATCTGCGGAGAGTGAATCTCAGCTCCCTGACACATGCACAAAATAATTTTGGTTTATGTCGCAACTTTACAAACACTTTAAAAATGTTGAGAAAGAGAAGGCTGGGAAGAGATTAAACAAAGTATACTAACTGAAATATGTATAATCAGCTAGTATACCTTGTTTATATATATGTGTATATGTGTGTATATATGTGTGTGTGTGTGTGTTTTAAAGTTTGAAACTTCCACATTTCTTAAGGTGTCACTATAGTTCGCCGACAAAAAATCTACAGTATTACCATGATTTCTTTTAGAGGTAGCTAAATGTTACATATCCATAGAGTATCTTGTAGTAGCCATACCAAAAACAAAAAAACTATTTGATTTGTTTTTTGGGGGAGATTTGGTACCATGATCAGGCCATTTTTACATTATGCCAGAGTAAAATCAATGCATTCCTTATAGAACCATTTAGAGCCATATATAAATAATACCATGCCAGATACTCTCTATATCACCATGGCATTTTAAGATGCACCATGATTGCAACTTTGTAAGATCGAGACAGATCATCTGGTCATCCTGTACATTGTACAAATTAATTTTAATATTTTAATATACAGAATATCAACGCACCATGGTATTGATACCATCCGTCAGTGTGTGCAATGGTCTAGTTTATTTGAAGCAAAAATGTCATGGTATTTAATTTGGTTCAAATTTGCTGTACCATAATAACAAAACACCATGATACATTAATATGAATGTTTCACTAATATAGCATGTTACTGTCACATCACTTTTATAAAGGTTGAACGCGCATTTCAGACACTTTGAATAAACTTTGTCCACACTAGAGAGCAGAAGACATTGCAACACTCACCGATGGACACGAGCTTTATATTCTCTCTGTCCAGAAACTCGAGCGCCACAGACACGTTCTCCAGCTTCATCTGTCTGAAAGTGGGTCTGGCGTGGTATTTTCTGTACATCTTCTTCTGGCTGAGCACCTCGAGCAGCGCGATGAGTCGCAGGCCGTCGCTGAGGTCCAGCTGCAGGTCCGCGACGCGTTTATTGACGCTCTTCAGGTGCTCGTTACACCAGCGAGTGAACGTGTTCTGCTGGATCTTCTTCCACGGCGCGTCGTCCGCCAGGTCCTTCTCTGTGGCCGGCATGATGGCTTATTAATACTCGTATGTTTTCTGTTTGATAACTCGGGATATGTCTCGTGTGTATCTGTGCGGCGCGTGCGAGGTGTGTGTGTGTTCGTGCGCTCCTGTATTCCTGAACTCTCTCGTGGCCGCGCCTGCGCGTGCGTTTATATACGGCACGCGGATGACGACACCTGCCCTGCGTAATGGTATTATCAAACCCAGCGTGAGTTTCTACAGCTCTTCTCTATCCAATCATCTCACAGAAAACAAAGCAAAACATATGGGAACAGGATAATAAGAATAAGCCAGATAAATCATTAAAACGACAAGTGGATTACTATTTCTTATACTGTGTTTTTGCACCCTGTTTTTGTAATGTAGCCTATCTTGGAAAATTACATGTAAATAATAAAAATAACATATTTTTTAATGTTATTAACCAGGGTTATTAATTTAAAACCATTTTTGTATAAATATATATATATAAAAAGATAAACTAGCTTAAACTAAATAAAAAATTTAGTCCTTGGCAAATAACTGAAGTAAGTTTCAGTTGAAGCACTAGGCTATAATAACTAACTGGATATAAATAAAAAGTAAATCTGAAATCAAAATCAATTAAGCTTATAGAATACTAATTAAAATGACAACCACATAATAACAAACGTATTAAAATGAAAATATAAAATTAAAAGCTAGGCTATAAAAAACTATAATACTATATAAATTATATTAAAATAACACTACCAGAGGTGAATAAAATATTCTCATGATATATAAAAAATGTTCTTTTGTCAAAACAACATAATATTTTGAGTTTCTGTTAATTAAACCAATCTCCTTCATTGTATTAACTCTTATTTTTTATTTCAATACACTTAACATTTTAAGGCAGCTGGGTTACTTACTTTTTTTGGTTAAACCAACAATATTTAATTATTTCAATATTACAGGAAAAATGATAAACAATAAAAATCTAGATCTAGTATTACTTTACAGTAGCCTAAAGCAAACTGTACGTCTAAAGACATTCTCAAATCAGTCCTGAACTTTCATGGTATGTTTTATGCTTTATTAATTGGGAGTCTAAATAAATTAAATTAGAAAAAAAAAATTGTGGATTTCGATCCCATTCCATTCAAAGTATTTCGTGTTTTTCCTGTGTTTTTGTTCTCGTGTGTTTTGTATTGTGATGATCTTTACTGATTGCAAGTGTCTGTTTTTGTGTCTTTGATAAAAGCAGCTCCGGCTCGTCTAACAGATTTCAGATGCATCTCTGTAATGGACACTTTTATGATTTGCCAGACAAAATGCTTCCCACACATTTGGCAAACTCCTGAACTTCACACTGACTGCTTTGTTTCGTCTCTGAGAAGGTGTCAGCAACGCTTTCGGATAATAACAGAGTATCCAGATGTTTCCTGCAGGGATTCCTCCACCTTTGCTGACAGGAGTCTTAACAATCACTGCGGGATCACCAGCAGATCTGTCCTGGATCTGTCCCATGATGCATCAGTACGTGATCAGCATTAGTCACCAGGGTGGATCAACATTGCATCACACTCTTGCAAATAAAAAGAAAGACACACTTCTGTGATATAACAGCAGCTGAGCTGTTCAATTTGTGAAATAGAGTTCGAAACAAAGCCAAACACTTCACATGTCTAAATAAAGACTAAAACAGAGATTTTGGTAACACTTTACAGTAAGGTTCATTATAATGTACTAATGTAACTAGTTAATATTAGTTCATTACTAACGAGCAATACTTCTTCAGTATTTATTCATCTTATTAATTTCAACATTTACTAATACATTATTAAAATCAAAGGTTGTATTTGTTAACATTAATGCACCTTGAACTATAGTTACATTATAGTACATTATAATATTATTTAACATTAACATTGATAAATACTGTGACAAATGTTTTGCTCATTGTTAGTTAATAAATTATCTAATGTAAAATAATGAACCTTATTGTAAAGTGTTACCAAGATTTTTAAATGTTAGGCTATAAGTTAAATCTTGTTGTTGCTGTAGTCGAAGTCTGGACTGTAATCATCGTCTTATTTTTTATGCGGTGATGATAATGACTGAAGCAACCAGATTTTCATCACAATCTCACATCTTTCTGAGCTGAGTAACGCGTCTGAAGCCCAGATTACAGTTTGTGTGTGTGTGTGTGTGTGTGTGTGTGTGTGTGTCTGTCAGTCTGGACACAAACACACTGAACCCAATCGTCTGCATGAATGATGACTGTACGGCAGTTTGCATGTGATCTTTGATAGTGCTGGCATCATATTTCCAGGTGAATATGAATCATCAAGATGTCGCTAGACAGTATTGAGCATTATTCATTGTAATGGAATCATTATCTGTCTAGAGGACATATAAATTAATCTTTAAATTTTTTCTGTACTGTATTCCCAGACCTTTTAAATGGCTTTATTAATAAGTTTCCCATTTTTATATCATATTGATTTGTTTCTTTCCATTTATATCATGTTTGTTATAAATTGACTATTGCTTTATGTTTTTCCCAATGTATGATTTATTTCAGATGCATAGACTACCTTGGATCAATTGTTATCTGGTTTTCTGCAAATGTACTTTGACCTTAAAGTAGTATTTACTGATATGTGTGTTTCTGGAGAACTGAAGCATGGGCAAACTGGTCTCTAAAAGTGTTATGTAAATCCTTGCTATTATTGCTAAATCATCGTAATTAAAACTGTCATTCCTTTATGAACAAAGATTATTGTCCAACTTTTGTAAGCTGATTTCCTTTGCATCACCGTCAACTATCTAAAAGACATTTTAAAGCTAAACTGTGTAACTTTAGGATCTCCAAGGATTACAAAAAAAAAAAAAAAACAACAACAACGATTTCCCGCTAAATCCGTCCCGACAGCTCTGAAAAAAGGGGAACGCCATGGTTTGGAAGATGACATTGCACTCTCTCATTATTAGCATTTTGTTTTTTTAAATGAAAATAACATTTTATTTTCCGGCATCACGGAAATTAACCGGGACCAGTGGCAAAAATGTCCCCAAAATGTAAGATAGGTCACAAATGAGCTCATTTTTAATATTTATAACAGGCCATAGAGTGCCGTTTCCCGAATATCAGCACTACTGCAAATGCCTAGTCATTAAACTAGTCAAAATGTTAGGTGACGTTCATTTTTAGTCTTAGAACATTGTCTAGTTTGCATTGTATTTTGCCAACGAAAATAGTTCCAGTGATGTTTCATTAGGCGTTATTAAACGAATCGCTTAATCTAGGCGAGAGAGAGAGAGAGAGAGAGAGAGAGAGAGAGAGAGAGACTCTCGAGTACGAATAGGCTACAGTATTAGTAATGCCTTAAACAGAAGAACAGTGCGATTTTAACTCGATACGACGGTCTTTCATGATGTGACGCTGCATAAATCTCAGGACGGGTGTGGCGAGTGTTATCAGACTTCCTGTCATCGATGATGTGCCGAGTCTGAGTCAGGGAGGGTTATACGCCCACGTGCCACAGTCATGTCAAAGCGAAGGCCCCTAGGGGCCCTGAATGTGTGAGAAGAGTCGATGAGGTGCAGACAGCAGCCACAGGCCTTCCTTCTGAATGTGGATCCATGTTTCACTGCAATCTCAAGTTTACAGATCTGTCCTGACTTCAAGACAAAAGACGAATTCAACAAAGGTATTCAAGACATTATACACCTTATTGGGGGGAAAGATCAAGAAGATGTGCTTGAGAAAGGAATCTGGTCATGAAATAAAATATATTTTATAGTGCCTCATAAATTCCAAAGATGCTTCATAATGCATAGCAAACACCTAGAAAACACAAACATAATGTTCTAAAAAAGCTTTTGTAAGGTCTGCCATCTTGTGTTCATCGCTACAAACAACATTTCAAGACTTTTGGGTGAAAACTTCATTATTACAATACTAGGTTGTGTTTAACAAAGTTTCAAGAAATGATGAGTCTATATATGATTGCAATGATTTGTGCTTCTCAGCTTGCTAAGAGCAAGTTAGTTGCTATTTTGAAGAAAAAAAAAGGTAAATTTTTATATGCTTATATCAAAAACATGATGTAGGTGTTCTGCATCAGTTAATAAGTTGACAAAAAATAATCAAACTAGTCAAAGAAAGTGAAATTGTTTTATTGAAGTCATGCACATCACACTTGTTAGTGCAAACACCCCTTATCTGTATTATTCTATGTTTTTACAAAATAGAATTCTGACAATGAACTATCTTTGATGTTCAAAACAAAAGTGTCATTCTGAGCTCTCAATTCAAGAAAGAAATTAAAAAACAATATTTACGAACAAACCTATATACAGGCAGTGTGCTGTACTGACTTGGTTGGTAGTTGGTGACCAGTTTAAATATATCTTTTCTCAAAGGCCCTGGAAAACAGCAGGTTTAGCTTTGATTCGAAACTGACGACTCAACGCCATCTTTGAATTGACAGAAGAACAATACAAACTTTAAGCTTACAAAAAACCAGCGTTTAGCCTAGGTTCAGTTACGACCTAATAAACAAGTTCCACATCTCAAATTTGCATTTGCAAGAAAACCTCTTGTTCAGCACATATTAAGTAGTATCAAACATGCATTCTGAATGTGGAACCAAAAATCTTACAACTGCATGTTCAAGCCCCCAAATGTTAAAAATGCATCTATAAAAGTACATTAAAATGAACTGGAACGGAGAACTCGTATCTCGATGTAAAACAAGGAAAAGGCCAATGTTGTGAAAACTGGCTCCAGCAGCAAATTAGATATGACCAATATCATTTATATCCAATTTTTTATTTTGTGACTATAACATATATTTACACAAACATTCATACATACATATTTACAAACGGCCTATGAGCATTCTTCTAACGTGAAAGACAATGTTCCAAACGGATACTAAAAAATAAAGTCCATCATGCTGCTAAAGAATGCATTATGAACCAAACGCTGTTTTCAATGCAAGAGATCTGTTTTTTAAAGCTATCCTTTCTGTGCTACAAGCTTTGCTTTTTTTTTTTTTTTGCATTCGTGGTCAAATCCATGTTGAAGCGTTCAATGGATTTTTGTTGGGAGTATGTCTTTCCAGTAAAACAACAAAAGATGCAAAAACAAAAGTCCTTGACACGCTGAACCAGATGAGTAATGTTTTTTTTTTTTTGCTCCAAGACTGTTTATTTACAGCACAGCAGACAAATGTGAACCACACACCAAACACATCATTGGTTAATTCATCTTCCTGCAGTCTCAAAGCAGCTTGCACATCCAAAATTAAACAACTCATTCTGTTCACCCCCAAAATAATTCACTCACCCATTTCTGTGCTTCATAGGAGTGGACTTGTGACGCTTCCACCCATTTATCACCCCCCCCATTCATTTTAATGAAACTTTGCATCCAATTTCATTCTGTAAGAAGAGACCTATTTTACATGTAAGGCAGCAAAATCCCAGAGCCTTTTTCAGGAGGTACTGTAGGAGTTTCAGTACAGAAAAGACGGGCAGGAGCCGTGAACTCAACTAAGTCCGAACAGCAGGACAGTGTGTTGGTAAAAAGCTACAACATTTGTTTTTTTACGTTTTTTTTTTTTTTTTTTTTGTAGGTCAATGCTCCATTCCATTTGACATCGACCACAATCCTACATGTCAAGAACGTTGAATTTCAAAACCATCTAAATACTTGTAGTGTGTTTCTGACATGAACATTTGCTTATTATACATGATACAAGAGAAAACAGCCATAGATAAGAACGACATCACTGTGCTAGAAGCATGTCGGATTGAACACAATAACAGCACAGATGACGCAAAATGTAGACTTTTTTTTTTTGTCCATTCAAGATCGAATTGATACGCTGCATGAGTGGAACAAGAGTGGCACTTCAATGTGAACTAGTCCTAGTAGTATTTAAAATAGGCACTTCTCCCCTCTGTGCCCTAGAGTTCAGATTCTCATTTGGCTGTACATCTATTTTGGTTTACCACATCTAACATGGAAAAACACAAGGAACAAAAAGTAGCTGACAGAAAACGTGGTACCCATCCAAGAAAACAAACAAAAAAAGAACGTTAGACCTAGTTTAGGCCATTTTAATAATCAAAAATGCAGATAGATTATTTATTCTATAATATGCATTAGAACTTTATTCCCTCTTTATTTCTATACTATATACATTTGCATTTTACACAGACATTGGGGCTGTAATTGTCAAAACGAGAGGTATTAGGTTCATATTTATGCCATGTGCCCGGACTAAAACTGACACTGGGATTGGACAAAGGGCCAAGAAGTGGTTGAGACGAGTGATGTGATTGGTTGATGTTCTCAGGAGGAGCTCTTGGAAAAGTTGGGATAAAGCACCACTGCTGTCACTGCAACCACTGCGGCAATCACCGGCATCCAGGGCATCCACCCGCTCTGAAACCAGGAGGAGGAAAAAACAGCGGTGCGGTTAATAAAGGTCATTATACGCACCAGAGCAACCAGGACAGAAGCACTGGAGACTGGAGCTAAAGACACAGAGAAGAGAGACCTGGGTCATAGTAAGAGACCAAGAGTTCAAGAAACACAAATAAACGGAGAAAAAGAGGGAGAAGAAAGGAAAAGCAAATATTTGAGTGAAACTGGGAGAGCCAGTTACCTCACAGGAGTTATGAAGCAAATAAAAGCAAACACAACAGTCTCTCTTTAAACTTAAAGAAGGAAAAGGTGCGTTTTAAAGGAACAGTTCACTCAAAAATTACAATTTAGACATCATTTACTCAATGTTGTTCCAAACCTGTGTGACTTTCTTCTGTGGAACACAAGCAGAATTCAGCAGGACAAAAAAAAAAAAAACCTGCGACTATACATTAATAATAATGGTGTCTAAATTCCTTTGCCTTCAAATGTTAAAATAGAGCTTTTATTTTGGCAGAAAAGCGCTTAATGCATGAATTTTGAAGCGTTTGAAAACGCAGCTATTTTTTCTCTCCGATTAATGCTATTCAAATGGGTCATTCTTTAGGGCAGAAAATATGGAAATCCATATAAACATGGTATAAAAAATTAACTGAAAAGGGGGAAAAAAAAGCACCTACTGTGAACAATTTATAGAGGCTCTCACCAGAAATGCACTCTTTTTGGTGTGTTCTCGACATTCGAAATGGGAACGATTTTAGTTGTAGGAAAGCCTTTTGTGGGGACTAAATTAGCTTCTACTTCAGAGTTGGGTTTTTATCCAGCACAATAACTACCAGTGATGCAAGTGTACGTTAACTAACCCTAATCCTACAGACTAAAATTTCTATGGTTGTCACAAAATCATATGGTCCAACTTGGAACACAATGCATCAGCCATATCTATGACACTTTTCTACCGCTGATTCAGTTTGACAGCCACTGATCACTTTATGCTTTCATTGTATGAAAATAAGCAGCATGAACTTTCTTCAAAACCTCTTCTTTTGGTCCTTTGAATGATAGTAAGTCATACAGGTTTGAAACAGCATGAGGGTGAATACATGACAATGGTAATTTTGGGTGAAATATGCCTTTAATTTCATGAAAGTAAAAAAAAAAAAAAGATGATGATGATATGATGACCAAAATGCCCCAAAACAACTAAAATAGAGAAAGAATCCAAAATCCCCAAAAGCAAAGATTGATATGACCATTATGGCGATCCAAGCAAGACAGACAGTTAGTGTGATTGGTTAGTAGTAGTAGGTGATTCTGGGTGGACGAGGAATCGGTTAAGAGTTCCCCACATGTTGCCAAGCACCAAAAAGGGATTTTGGGGCGAAGTGGGTGCAGAGATGACGAATGAGAGTTTGCCATGCACAGGTCGTATATATGTGATGATATATACAGAAGTGGATATACAGGAGACACACAAACACAGACTCAACAGGAGCGTGTGTACCTTTCTACCACAACTGGCTGAAGCACCAATACAGCAAAGCCAGGAATAGACCGATGAAAATGGCTTGGACAGGCTGCAATATGGATGGCTAGAGGAGGGAAGGGATATTACAAATAAAACAAAAAATCAATCTTCAAACTATTCAACGGAAATCAGGCTGGGGAGTCGAACGACTACAACAAACATACAAACAAAAAAGGGTCATAAAAGGGTGCAGTGGGAGGATCCATAGATAAATCAACACAAACAAAAATATCAGACGCCCCCTAACCACAAACACATTTAAAGCATGACATCAGGAACGAGGACAGTGTTCAAGGCATTAATAACACACAGGAAAGGAAAAACTGGTTATTTGCATCCAACTAAATACGTCTACAATCTGTTAAATTAGCAAATCAAAGACACGTGAAGTGATTGTGACTCCAATCAGCAGTGTGCAAGGGATTGTACTGAGGGAATTGTGGGATACACTAAGGTGATAATTACAGTGTTTGTGTAGCAAATTGTAACCCCCAAAAATTAACAAATGGACAAAAATCAGTAACTAAAAGTTTTTAAAAAACAGCAGAAAATATTCTCCTCTTAGGTCATGATGAAGAAAAAAGGAGAACCTGAAAGTGAAATTCTGCAGTCTTTTGAGGGGTTAATATGTTATATATAACAAACAAAATGGAGACAAACATCAATATCCAAAAATGGAGCAATTCCAAGAGGGTCTTCGCACCAATGAAACCCTAATGAAACCTACTGGGCATTTATGTTTGAATAACAAACCATTTGAATGCTCCTATGATGCCCACAAATGCTCTAACTTGTTGCACCTGAAAATGTTGTTGTTAGCAAAGACTATTTGCTAACAACTCACAAAATCGTGCCGTATGTGTGTTGATCTGTGTTTTCCAGAGCCATGCAAAACAGCGAAGAAAGATCTATCACTGGTTGCTGACAACTGCATTAAATGGCGTAATGTAAACGACAGCTAATTAAACGAAGTATATAGTATAGGCTAAAATGCAGTGTCTGTTGCATTGCGAATGAAACGTGCTGGTGAGACTCACAGTGCTGCCCTTCTCTTGCAGGAGTTTGAGGTTGACCTTGCACTGTTCCAGCTCATCGTTGATGGAGCATTTCTCCTGCTCCGTCTGTTCATATCGGTGCCGGAGATCTGACAGCAGATTCTGAGTGTCGTCGTACTAGAGAGAAAGAGAGAGAATAACATGCATTTAAAAAAATAAAATAAAGGTTGTAGACCAACCGGCAGTTCTCATCACCCTGGTTCCCTCGACAAATACCCAAAAGGATTTTTCCATAGGGTTTGGGGATTATCACAAAAAACGAGCTCTGTGATCAACAACAGTTTATGATACTGACACTTTTTATCCATAAAGATAATTTTCACAGATTAACACAACTTTTGAAGCCTAAATGCAGTCACTACAAGTAAAAAGCTAAAGGTAAGCTATAAACGAACTACACCACGGTCGCACAAATTCTTTGACAAAAAAGCACAAAAAGCTTTAACTAACTCTTTCAGTTTTTATCTAAAAAAAAACTTTTTGGAGGGATGGAGAGGAGGTGCGCTAAAGTGAAACCCTGCCCTCTTATCAATATCCCATTGCAATATGTCAACACTGGAGAAAAGTCGGTTTCAACTTCTGGTTCACGGGGAGTAAAATGCTACAATGCTAACTCATTTCCACGTTTTGGCCTACAAAGTAATGTCATACGAGCTATTGGTGTGTTCAAGTCCATGTGGGAAGTTCGTATTACGAGGTGGGAAGTCGTGTTTACGACAGCGTGTGCGTTCAAGTCACTTTCGTCGGATTAAGATAGCGGTTTTATTTCTCTTAATTAATTACACAAAAATACAGCAAGGTTCTTAAACTCTAGTTATAGAAAACAAAGAACAAAGAAATGTGAATTTTTTGTGCTTTTAATTAATATACAAGTGAAACTCTAAAATTAGAAATTGTGACATTTTTTCTTGAATATTGTGCAAAAGTTATAATTTTGATGATTATGGCTCACAGCTTATGAAAACCCCAAATTCTCAGAAAATTTGAATATTACATGAAATCAATAAAAAAAAGGTTTTTAAATACAGAAATGTTGGCCCTCTGAAAAGTATAATCATGCATATGTATATAGTTATATATACTAAATATATTAGTTTCACCTTTTAATTTGAATAACTGAAATACATGAACTTTTGCACGATATTCAAATTTTTCGAGTTTCAACTGTATGAAGCCACTGCAAACTTTATCATTACATATTATATTGTTATATTATAATGCCATCATATTCAGTGCAGGAAGTTAACTTACTTCGCTGTAAATAGAAAAGCCTGACAATATCACTGCTAAATACCTTTAAGGTTTGTGATATTCGTCATGTTTCTCACTGACACGCCCACGACTCGTAAAGATCGGGGCTTTAAGAAAATCCAGAGCTTGTATTTACGACATTGTGGTGGCGTTCATGCGAGTTCAACTCGTAAATACGATCTTTACGAGATGACTTGAACACACCATTATACTGTGCAAAACTTTGGGAAGTTGATCGTACCTCCTTCTGCAGGTCTCTAGTGCGGCTCTCCGCTTGGGACAGTTGGACCTTCAGTTTGCTAGCGTCCTGTTGGTGCTGGTCTTGTATTGAGCCCAGTTTATTCGCCAGGTCACCCTGGGATTTCTCCAGATGGGTTAGGCTGCTGCACAAGGTCTCACTCCGCTCTCGTGAACTGCAATACAAAAATACAGATTCCGATTATTTTATTTAATGCCATCATTCAGAGCTATTTTTCATGTCAAAAATTCAATTACAAAAGTACAAATATCATGTAAATACAATAAAAACAAATACAAAAACAGCAAGTCATATTGATAAAAAAAAAATCCAAAACCGTTTCAGGCATAATCTTATTAAATATGTCCTTAAGTGATGTGCTTTCTTCATAAAACAGCATTCTGCTTGTGCGATACAAAGAAAGGAAAATAAATACTCTGTTTACATTCCGTAAAGCTTTCAGAAAATGAACTAATCGATGGAATAAATTCATGTCATGGAAGAGGATGTTGTGGATGTGAAGCTTTAGGGCAGATGAGCTCATAGCAGTGGTAAGCACACTGAATAGGGGCGCTTAAGTACAGGACAAAGGTGCTTAAACATTACAATGGTAACCTGTCATGATGCAGTTGTGTAATATGGTGAGTGATTCAAACATTCTCCATTTATGTGAGCAGGTGTGGACTGTGTACTAAAACATTTTAAATCCTAGTGACTCACTTTTGTTGTGTGAAATAATCTAAACGACAGTCATAGCGGCCCTGTTGTGAATGGGCTGTTTGTGTGCATGTGACCCACCTGTCGAGCTCTTCCTCTAGTCTGAGGAGTTTCTGCATTAGCGTTGTCTTCTCAGCCCGAAGACTGTCACATTCATTCTGCAGACCAGAGCACTCGGCCTGAAGCTTCTCTAATTCACCTGACAGACAGAAACAGAATTTTTTTTTTTAACACCTCAATTCACACCCAAAACCTCCTGTTAAGCTTTTACTAGTAATGCATGTATATATATATATATATATATATATATATATATATATATATATATATATATATATATATATATATATATATATATATATATATATATATATATATATATATATATATATATATATATATATATATATATATATATTAGTGCTGGGCAACAATTAATCACAATTAAATCGCATCCAAAATAAAAGTTTGTGTTTACATAATATATGTGTATGTACAGTGTATAATTATTTTGTATATATAAATCACACACGCATGTATACATTTAATAAAAACATTTTATTTATACATAAAATATTTATATATAATATAAATTATGTATAAATGTATATACAGTATATACATGCAAATCATTTTTTTAAATATATACATGCATATGTGAGTTATTATATATACACTAAATAATTATACACCGAACACACACATATTTATGTGTAAACAAACTTTTTGCGATTAATTGTTTCGCAGCACTTTAAATATTATGCATTAGGAATTCTGCACATCAGTTAAAACCATAATCCAATTTAAGTAAAGACACACTTAAAATACATTTCAAACACAGGCTTATTTAATACTTGCATATTCTGGCTTTCAGCCCAGTGTGTCTGTTTCCATACTTTTTGGTTTCAGCATTGCATTTGTATTTTGGTAAATCACTACTATTAAATGTATCCTGTCATGTTTTATTTTAATGGATGAGAATTTGTGCAGCCTAACATGGATTCAAAAGTTCTCAGAAGCAGTGTCAAAACACTTTCATATACATTTTTCTGTGAAAAACAGAACAAGGAACCAATCAATAATAAATAAACCCAGCAGGATGGACGATAATAAAACTGTTTCCATGACTCTGGACGACACATTAAAGAGGGCCTGGAGAGAAAGACCGGCTAAATTAAAACCACATGTGTGCGTTCTCAATCTGTGAAGAAATCTTGTGTAATTTAATTATTCTTCCGGAACTTAATGAATAGAATAAAATAAAAGTAGGCAGCACAGCAAATAAACATTTAAAAGTATGGTATAGTGTAACCAAAAAACATACACATTACACTTAGCCTAGCATTCAAAAGTTAGGGGTTTATTAGATTTCTGAAACAGCAATATTGTGAAAGATTACAATCTCTATTTGAATATATTTAAAAATGTAATGTATTCATTTGATGACAAAGCTGAACTTTCAGCATCATTACTCCAGTCTTTAGGGTCAAATGATTAGGGCTGTAGTCAACCAAAGAAATCCTTAGTCGACCAAAGTCTTGTCCTGGGCAACGATTAGTCGACTAAAAAAAAAAAAAAAAAAAAAAAAAACGCGATGGTTTGATTGAACATTTTTTAACAATTGTCATAGAGCATTTATAAAACAACAACGAAAAAACTTCAAAAATACATAAAACTATAATAATAATACAATTCTTTGAAAATTAAGTGATTTTTTTTTTTTAACTGCAAAAAGTGAGGAGCACTGTCCTCCTAGGTCTATAGTAGCCTAACAGTCACAATCGCGCACCTGACCACACCACACGCTACAAAAATATAACTGCTATCTGCCACAATGAAAAATCCTAAAGCTCTCGTTTATACAGGCTGTATATTCTTCTTTACTTTCAAAGCTATGGGTTAACTTTTGTCCAGCCGATCAAGGCGTTTTAAAACAAACACACAAAAAACCCCAAAGAGCCAAAAAACAATCCTAATAATAATAGGCTGTATTGTAGGACCGCATATAGGTTTATTTTCGTTTTGTTACATTATTTAGGGTATTTTCAAATGCGTCAAGTCTGTACAAATAAAAACAAAAACATATCAAGAAAACACAATCTATTGAGTTAGCATGATAAAGCCGTCAAAGGGACTGCTCACGTCTTTTGCGCGCTCAAGTTCGATTTCAAATGTAGGCGCGCGGTGTGCGCGCTCATGATGGAAGCAACGCGGTCGCGGTGCGCTCTTTTTTTTCCAAGTGCGTCCACGCCGCATCGAGATAAAAACATATAGTGTATAAGCATAAAAACCGAAACAGGTAGCGTTCTAACTGAATGAATACAGCTAAACTACCTATATCCCTTACTGAGCACGAAGCAGCAGCGCAGCCACAGGTGCGAACCGAGTGTTTATGTGTGTGCGCTAAACTGTGGCGCTGTTACAAAATAGCCTAAATTAAAGCATTTAAAGTTGGGGATAAACCATAGGCTAATTATATTTAGAATACAGTAATATATAACTGCTTATAAAGGAATAAATATCAAGGAGTAAATCATTGAAAAATTATTTCTATTGGTAAAAAAAAAAAAAAAAAAAAAAAAAATGCAACTGGTCGACCAATAAGAATGTCAGTCGACCAAGACGGCATCGACTGATTAGTCGACTAAACGACAAAAGTTGACAGCCCTACAAATGATCCTTCAGAAATAATTTTAATAGGCTGATTTGGTGCTTAATATTTTGTGGAAACCGTGATTAAAAAATGTTATGTCCTAAAACGGACATTTCCTGCTAGCTGTAGATATTAGCGTAACAGCAAAAAAATAGGATTATAATGTATATAAACTCAAACTATACAAATGAGAGGAAACTAAAGTTTCCAAACATGAATCAAAGGCGTTAAAGACAGAGAGATATCAAAGACACCCAGATCAGTGATGATCTCAGCCATTGTTCCTCTGAAGTCAGCTTGATTTATGGCATCCAGAGACACACAGAAACATCGAAAGCCAAACAGCACATCAGGGACAGGGCAGGTTCACCACAGGAGCTGTAATGACGACATGCTAAGCAGGCCTGACTGCGGACCGAAAATGAATGGCGTGTCAGTACCTTGGAGCTGAATGGCTCTCTCCTGGTGCCGGCTCTGGAGCTGGAAGCTGGCCTGCAGATTGCTGATCTCCACTTCATACTTTGCTGCCGTCTGTCTCCATTTGTCCAGTTCTGCGGTGACGATGCTCAGGTCTCCCTGCAGGGCGGCGATCTCCCGTTCCCGCTCGGCAGTGGCGGCCTCCATGGCGTGCCGGAGCACCAGGATCTCCTCCTGGGCGCTGTAGAGCTCGTCTCGGGTCGTGGAAATAGTGTTTTCCCTCTGCTCACGCAAAGCCTCCATGTCCGACTGGAGCTTCGCTAGTTGAGCTGAAGAGAAAGAGGAGTTACGGTCATTTTTTTTACCATGACTGACGGGTGGTGATCGGTCAAACTAGTAGTGATGTGTCAGAATTTAAACAATGAAAAATTTTTTTTTTGGGTTCTGGCCAAAACCATTTTGAATGACTTGGATCTGTTCAGTGACGAGTTTCATTGTTTTCTTAGACTTGCATAAGGCCTTCGACACTGTTGAACATCATTTCATATATTCGGCCCTAAAAAAAAATTATTTTGGTTATTTCTTTATTAATTCCATTAAAACCTTATATTCTAATACAAATTGCGTAATAGCAACTCCGCTGAACCCCAGATTCAGTCGTAGTATCAGACAGGGATGCCCTATTTCTCCATAATTATTTTACTTCTTGCAGATCATATTAAACAGCTCTTTAATATGCATCACTGCTCCTGGCAGTGAAATTATCATTAGTCAATTGGCAGACGATACCACTCTTCTTTTAAAGATGTAGGAGATATACCTTCAGCTTAATTTCATTTATAGTGCATCTCCCAACCAATAATCGTAATAAGCATTGTGCTTTTTGATATGCAACAAAGTCTGAGTTTTCAAATTAGGTACATTTTTATAACATTCTTCAAAAAAATTTATAACAAAATTCAATAAACGTTATTTTGGCACTCTTTATGACATTTGGCACTGGCATGTCGGACCGCTGTAGTGCCTCTGTTCAAGCGGCACGTGAACCAATCATCTCCTCCTCTTTACTACTAGTTATAGCACAAAATAAACATGAATGAACACCAGAAGGTGTGTAAAAAAAAAAAATACAGTACAACTTACTGAAATGTCTCATGTAATCAGTGTTTTATTAACCGTGGAAAGACGTCAATAGAACTTGTCAACATGTCACGTAAAGTTATATTTACCTCAGAAAAGCCATTTAATAAAATGTATGCAAAAACAGCCTTTATATTTTTACTTAACATGTTCTCTTAATTATTTAATGTCTGAATAATAAAAATTTCATCAAAACAAGTTATAACAGCCACATTTAAAAGTTTATATTTCAACAATGATTCGGAGTAGAAACGATTATAATTAAGAAGTTAAAATTAAAAATGAATGCCTTGTGTGGAATCTAAATGTTTATATACAGCTCAGATTTTATTCGAGTGTTGATTATTAAATAAACTTAATTTATTATTTAAAAAAACTTCAAAACTTTGTAATTTCAGTAAAAAATTATTTCGGTGCATCGCTTAAAACTAGAGGTCAACCCATACTGAGGATTAGATTCAGATTAGATCCATTTTATGAAGAGATAAAGTCAAAACACTGCAGAAATGTGTGTGTTTGAAGGACTCACTCTGTAAGAAGCGGATCTGTTTAGCAGATTCTTCAGTCTGCTGTCTGTTGGTTGTCCTCTCCTCCTCAAGCAGGGCTAATGGGAAAAAGACGTTTAGTGATTCACGCTAAACCCAGAGCAATCATGACTCTCGGTTATTGATGCTGAATCACTATTGAATGAGCACTCAACCCCCTGACGTACCTTGAAGCTCAAGGCATTTCTGTTTGCCGGTGTTGGCGAGCTCCTGGGCCTCCTGCAGCTCTCGGTGGAGGTGTGGAATAACCTGCTCAGTGTCTCCAGCTTCCAGGTTCCTGTCCATTTCTACGAACATACACAGAGTAGATTGAAGAGTGAGGGAGCATAAAGAAATAACATGGCTGACATGAGGTAAAAAGACAACAAATCCCCTTTCACACAGCGCAATTTCCCGGGAAATTGCCATAGGGATTTTGGCAAGTCCAACTTGTCCCGGGATTGATGCCGGGATCGAGACCTAGTAACATTGCCGTGTTCAGTCCCGGAACTTGCCCTGTGTGAACAAAAGCCAGGACCAATGCTGTAAGGGGTGTCGTTGTGACAACACTGAAGCCGGGAGTGTGCGCCAGCTAGTAAAACGGTACGTAATGCGCTAGTTTATGATCGAATCATTAAAAAAAAAATGCACGAGCGTGGATCAGCAAACTTAGACGCCGTGGAGATATTACACGTCACATTCTGATGTCACATGTTTTTACGGGATGTGTGTGAACGCACTCACAGATTCCGGAAAAAACACTGGCAATTAGGGCTGAACGATTTTTGAAAATAATCTAATTGCGATTTTTTTTTCCACCAATATTGCGATTGCGATTCAATATGCGATTATTATTTTTAGCTTTTTGTCTTCTGTATGAAACTGTTCTTTCCTGGAACCCAGGCCTCTGTTATGATGACATGAGGTGATGCATGAATTGATTTTTATTTAACTACTTCAATCACAATAGTATATTTGAACTTCCAATCTTGTAAACATCTATCTATCTATCTATATATATATATAAAAAGAAAATCTGTGGCTTTACCACACTCAGTTTTTCAGATAATTCACTTTAAGAAACGTCATGAACATGTGGATTGCACTTTTTAAACACCATCTGTGAACTGCTAGACAGTATTTAAAAAAATAAAAATAAAAAATATATATATATACATACATCTTCCTGATCTCTCCAGTCAGTAACATTACACACAAAGTGCAGAAAAATAAAGGAGCAAATACCTGCCTGTACCTCTTTGAAAATATTTAGGTAAATATGTATGTATGCATGTGTGTGTGTATATATATATATATATATATATATATATATATATATATATATATATATATATACACACTCACCGGCCACTTTATTAGGTACACCTGTCCAACTGCTCGTTAACACTTAATTTCTAAGCAGCCAATCACATGGCGGCAACTCAGTGCATTTAGGCATGTAGACATGGTCAAGACAATCTCCTGCAGTTCAAACCGAGCATCAGTATGGGGAAGAAAGGTGATTTGAGTGACTTTGAACGTGCCATGATTGTTGGTGCCAGAAGGGCTGGTCTGAGTATTTCAGAAACTGCTAATCTACTGGGATTTTCACGCACAACCATCTCTAGGGTTTACAGAGAATGGTCCGAAAAAGAAAAAACATCCAGTGAGCGGCAGTTCTGTGGGCGGAAATGCCTTGTTGATGCCAGAGGTCAGAGGAGAATGGCCAGACTGGTTCGAGCTGATAGAAGGGCAACAGTGACTCAAATAACCACCCGTTACAACCAAGGTGGGCAGAAGAGCATCTCTGAACGCACAGTACGTCGAACTTTGAGGCAGATGGGCTACAGCAGCAGAAGACCACACCGGGTGCCACTCCTTTCAGCTAAGAACAGGAAACTGAGGCTACAATTTGCACAAGCTCATCGAAATTGGACAATAGAAGATTGGAAAAACGTTGCCTGGTCTGATGAGTCTCGATTTCTGCTGCGACATTCGGATGGTAGGGTCAGAATTTGGCGTCTACAACATGAAAGCATGGATCCATCCTGCCTTGTATCAACGGTTCAGGCTGGTGGTGGTGGTGTCATGGTGTGGGGAATATTTTCTTGGCACTCTTTGGGCCCCTTGGTACCAATTGAGCATCGTTGCAACGCCACAGCCTACCTGAGTATTGTTGCTGACCATGTCCATCCCTTTATGACCACAATGTACCCAACTTCTGATGGCTACTTTCAGCAGGATAATGCGCCATGTCATAAAGCTGGAATCATCTCAGACTGGTTTCTTGAACATGACAATGAGTTCGCTGTACTCAAATGGCCTCCACAGTCACCAGATCTCAATCCAATAGAGCATCTTTGGGATGTGGTGGAACGGGAGATTCGCATCATGGATGTGCAGCCGACAAATCTGCGGCAACTGTGTGATGCCATCATGTCAATATGGACCAAACTCCCTGAGGAATGCTTCCAGCACCTTGTTGAATCTATGCCACGAAGAATTGAGGCAGTTCTGAAGGCAAAAGGGGGTCCAACCCGTTACTAGCATGGGGTACCTAATAAAGTGGCCGGTGAGTGTATACACACATCATACATACACACTGGCTGAACATCTTGATTATCTGCATACTGATTATCACTGGTTCAGAAGCACACGGCCACACTGACAATTTATTGGTTGACTTACTGAAACAGTCCAATCAGGATGCTCTCTGTCTTACATGCGCTTCATGAGGCACACACAAACACGCAAGGTCTCTCGCTCTCTCCCTCTCCGTCGTGCACGCTCTATACGGTTTGGATCACAGTCTCGCATGCGCGCTCTTGCTCGTTCGCTCTAGATTCCGGGAGATTTTAACTAATTTGCGAGCAATCAGGGAGCCGCTATCAATATGCGGGAGACTGCTGGAACTTCTGGGAGACTTTGGATGTCTGGTAGTGTTGCCCCGTAGCTGTAACAAGACATGTTTTGCACAATACATGACGCTGGGCAACATCGTCTTTTTTAAAGTCAAAATAGTCCCACATGACTGATTTACTGTTCCTCTTTGACACTAACATTACTTCAGTTTATGGTTCTCTCTTGTTTGATCATATCGGGTGATTTACTCGCGCATGTCAAGGGCATGTCTAATCGCAGCCTTTGCGATTAGAAAATCACGTTTTATCATTTCGCGATATTATTGCAAATGCAATTAATCGTTCAGCCCTACTGGCAATGTGAATGAACCAAAATCAAATGATCCCGGGACACATTATACGTGTATTTTCAGGAATCTCTGTGTGAAAGGGGCTTAAGAGAGATAAACTGACCTAATGAGTGAAACCTTGAATCCCAAGGTCTGCATTTATAAGTCATCCCGCATCGCATGAATGATACCTCAAATCATGCAGCTTGTTGTACTCGAAATACTTCTCTAAGTGATTCTAGCCCTTAGACACCCAAGTATTTATACTGATGATGTATGAACCTTTTCACAAATCTTTAGGAACCCATTAGTAAAAAACAAAAACAAAAACAAACATTTAATTTAGGCAAAACTTGCATTAGGGTATCATTTATAAAGCGTTGCAAAATTGTAAAGCTGGGCATTTAGGGTTGAACATTTTTAAACTATGAAAGGGTATCATTTATAAAGCGTTGCAAAATTGTAAAGCTGGGCATTTAGGGTTGAAAATTTTGAAACTATGAAAGTGTTACCCACAGCTAGCGACAGATATCTTTTATTTAATTCCAGTTATCTTTTATTTAACACAAGCATTGTGTCGCTGCTGCTACACTGGGCCTCTGAGAGCTAGGGGTCTTTTGCACAGAAAAGCAAAAGTAAACCAAAAAAAATAAAATTCTCAAACTGCAAACATAGCAAATACCATTTCCGTGCTAAAACACTTCTCTCATCAGCTTTACTAAAAGCTCAAAGCCGTGAGCGTGAGACGAAACCATCACGATGTTTCAAAACTCTGTCCAAACATTAAGAGCCACAAATGATTCTGTTCGACCCCTTGAGCAAAAACATCAAGCACTAAAACTTGTTTACTGCAAACCAGAATCAAGATGCTTGTTCAGAATCAATTCATTACGTGAAGCACAAAGCATCTCTGTGTGCTCAGTCCATCAGTGAAAGACTAGAAAATGCACGGCTCAGCTTACATCAAACAGGACAACAGAACATCTAAAAAGCATCGGCCTCGGACTATAGACAGCTTAAAGCCTGATTACGTAACAGCTCTAATGGAAGATCTACAAATGAGCCACTGAGATGACCTGCACCAGGCCAAGCAAAAGAGACATTAGACACTTTCCTGAGCTCTCTCATAAGACTTCATGCCGAGTAAACGTACATTTGCGCCGCTGCAGTCTCTCTGAGGAGCATCCAGTTGGTCTCTCATGTGGTCTTGTAACAACAGGCTTTTGGGAAACCTCCTCTGACCATAAACTGATGAACGTCCCCCCTCTCAGAACACACTACAGATGTCGGTGAAGTCATGTGCTAATTTAAGGGCTGGTAATCCGTCATGATGTCAGACAGAGGGTGTTTACTGCGAGCGAGGGAGTTGCTTTCAGGCAAAATGATGTAACGAACTTGTCGTTTCTGAAGTTTTGCCATTCATTTAATGAGAGGGGGCCTAAAGTGGTGTGTAATCTCATTCTGCTCCTCCTCCGGTGATTTCATCAAGAGCTTCTCAAAATAATTTTATGGCTGAGATTGAGTATCACAACCATATAAGGTTACATATGTTCAGATAACTCTTCGTTAAGGCAATTGAATAACTCGTGCCAGACGCCCCAGTGTAGATGCAATCTTGGAGCATTTCACAGCTATTCAACAGCGCCCCCTAGAGATATATTTAACAAAAGCTTGTTGGACAAATCAAATCAGAAAGCACAAACAAATGCAAATGTCTTTTCCAAAACAAATACAGCAGAATTCTGACTGATAATAAACTGAACAATTAATGTGTTGGCTTAAGATGTCGATTAAAGATATTTGCCTCACAGACACATGGCATCTGTGTAGTGGTTCTCAGTCAGGAGGCCATGGTTCACTAGTGGGCCATAAAATGGCATAAAAGTATTTAATTTATGACAAAACATAAGCAAACTGCTACAAATCAAGATGAAAACCAACATATTTCTTAATCCATTCCCTCGTTTTTATTTAAGAATCCGGATTATTGCTGTCTTATAATTTTTTTAATTGTATGTATATATATATATATATATATCCAAGATTTCCAAGAAATTAATACCTTTTTAGAAAAGTCAAAGAAATTAATAAAATCTGTAAAATTCATGTAAATTTCTATAATGAATAACGGTTTTTAAAAAATGGTGTCAAGATTTGAAATATTTTATAGAGTAAAAAAGGTTGAGAACTACTGATTTAATGGGAGGTAAATACAGTTAACATCCCTTAACTGATGAATGCACTTCATGCTAAATATTATTTGCATATTATCACATTAACATATGACAAGCTACATTTACATATCAATGCATATTGAGTGTTCTGCAACTTTCCCTAATGTACAGGTCAGAGGTCCACTTATGAAGCTAGTGTTTTGTTTTTTTGCACCAAACAGCTAGCATGACTTTCCTACAACAGCTACATCATTAATCCTACTGGTATTTAGGAATAAAATAATCTATCAAGATTTTTCTTTAATATCTTCAGCGGGAAACAACGGACTCTAATGATCCTCAGAGGTGGCAGCACACGTCACTCTCGTCTTGGCCGCCTCGGAGTCTGGCTGGCATGCAACACGCTTCATCAAGACTGCCCACAAACAATGAAGTGCTGAAACAGGCACTTCCTCCCTGATCCATTTAACAAGAGCCTTATCTGACGTCCCGTTAAAGGACATGAGCTCATTGAGAGCCCACTTAGACTGAATTAAACCAAATGCGATGCAAGTCTGAACAACATTTTGTTCAATGACTTGCCCAATTGGTAAACAATATATATAAAAAAATTTGGTTTGACAATTTGAGTTGGGGAAATGAGGGAAAATGTTAAAATAATGGTGTCATTCTGAATGGACCAAACCAACAGTTCCCAAAATGATCTACTGTGTCATATCTCTTATTTAGGTATCAGTAGGGTAGACAGACCCTGTTGTTCACCAGCAGACCCAGCCAGGTCATACGACACTAGAGTCAAGATAAAGTCACACAGAGACAATAAGTCTACAAACAGAAATGGAAACAGGGGCTCACCAGCTGGAGCTTAACAACTTTTAAACATCTTTACAGGTGTCATTCTACTTTGGTAATATTATATCAACCTTAAAGTCCATTTGGTGTTATTCAGGGTGTGTTTTGCACCAAAAATGCCCATAGTTAAATATAATTTTTCAAGCAATCTGACAATTAAAATGAAACCAGCTGTTTGTACTACTGTACTTCTAAAACTTCTATACATAAACAACCTCAGATTAGTTCAGCTTGTAGTTCATTGTAGTTTACAGGCGGGCGGTCAAATGTTAATATGCGCATGACATTATGGCATCTGAATGTACTGTTTTTGTAGTTTAGTTTAGATAAAAGGTCTTTTTGGACCGCAAATGGAATTATGCATTATAAACGTTATGCAGTATGCCTATATAGCACATTTGCAGATGGATCTTCATGGAAATGGATGTGTGGGAGTCAAATGTTTGCATCCACTGCCGTCTGGTGTGACTCAGCAGGGTGAGAGTAGACATCTTCAACCTGTGTGGGCGAGTCACAATTGAGCTGATGACATCTGAGATGAACTCATAAGAAGGGAGCAAATCCCCTCGCCACCCTGAAAACTACAAACCAAACTACTAGTGCCACGTCAGCTACTGTCGTGTCCATTTCATCACCATTCATTAATTTGTGTGTTAAATATTCTCTTTATTAAACCTGTAACTATGCAAATACGGATGGATTTTTAATATTGCTATGCAGTTGCTAGAATGTTCTGAGTATTTTTTAGGATGTGGCATTCACCCTCAGATATAACTTAAGTCTTTTTTTTTGTCCATGTCCACGAGCAACAGTCTCAGTAAGAAGCGCTAAAATCCAAATCATTTGTTTTTCTACATGTCCAAGTTTAAAACTTTCAGAGTAATTTAAAGGGATACTTCCAAAATGAAAATTGTCATCATTTACTCATCCTCATGCGTTTCAAACCTGTATGACTTTCTTGGTCCTGTGTAATACAAAAGATATATATATTTTTTTTAAGTTGGAAACTTCTTTAAATATTCCACACAAGAAAGTCATACCATCTTGGAACAACATGAAGGTTAGTAAATTAAAATTCTCTTTATCTCTTTAAATTACTTTGATAGTTTGAAAATGTAACACTAAACGCATTTAGAACTCCGAAAAGTCTAAAAAGAGACACATTGTATCAGTTCAAACCAACCCTGATCCTATCAGCAGTTATTTTCTTCAGACTGACAGACGTCTGAACAGCAGCTGTACGTGACATTGTGAAAGCACTCAGTGTCTAATTGGGCTGTAATTGGTTTAAATTCCACACTGTCCTCCACTGGAACATAAACTGGGACGAGGGGAAGATCTGAGGGAGGGATATAAACCAGGATGACGCAGAGACACCTGTTCAGCTCCACAGAAAGATGACGACTCAAGCCCACCACTAACACCTTGTGGGTCCCACCGCTGTCCCCTCCAGCAGATGTAGACCATATATAGTCACATTGGGGAATAACACACCCTGCTAATCTGCACAGTTGTGCCGCATGCCAGTCCACTGACCTCTAACGAGTGCAGATAAAGAGGGTGACTAACACTCCAGTTCAGCCAAATCACACAAACACACCCACATCAGCACTGGCATTTCAGACAGGGAAGCTCAACTCAAAAAGAATGGAGGGATTACCTTTCAAAAGAGAAACCCTGTTCTGGGGATCGTTCAGTTCTTGTTCATCCATCTGTCCGTCTGGAATGAGGGAACGAGCAAAAGAGAGAAAGCATCAATAAAAACATTAAAGAAAGAAAGAAAGAAAGAAAGAAAGAAAGAAAGAAAGAAAGAAAGAAAGAAAGAAAGAAAGGAGAAAGAATGAGAGAAAGCACCAATAAAAACATTAAAGAATGAAAGAAAGAAAAAGAAAAGAAAGAAAGAAAAAGAGAGAAAGCATCAATAAAAACATTAAAGAAAAAAAGAAAAAAGAAAGCATGAATAAAAACATTAAAGAATGAAAGAAAGAAAAAGAAAGAAAAAAAGGAGAAAGAATGAGAGAAAGCATCAATAAAAACATTAAAGAACAAAAGAAAAAAAGAAAGAAAGCATGAATAAAAACATTAAAGAATGAAAGAAAGAAAAAAAAGAAAGAAAGAAGGAAAGAAAGCATGAATAAAAACATTAAAGAATGAAAGAATAAATAAAAGAGAATAAATTAAAGGAAAAAATTAAAGAACAAAATATTGTTTGAAAAAATTATTAGTGATTATATATATATATATATATATATATATATATATATATATATATATATATATAGTTTTTCATTTCACTTTATATATATATATATATAAATATATAAAGTATAAGATAGCGTATATTAAATAGCGCTTTAAAAAAAAATCTAAAGTGGGATGTATAAATAAAAAGCTGTAGAAACCAAAACAGCAATTCATACATTAAAAGTAAGTCCATGCTTTACATACCAGATGTGTCGTCACTGCTTTTCTCCTTGCTGGGGCTCAGAGTATCTGACATATCACACTCTTTAGCGTCTATTTGGTTTTCTATGGAGGCAGAGCGGAAGAGACCACTTAGAGGAGAGGGGGGACACAACTCAAAACAACATCAAAACAACAAAAATCACAGCGATCACAACCTTACTAGGCTCTCTGCTTTCATTTCTTAGTCTGAACAGGAGTGCGTTTGTAGGTTGTTAATATACAAGACTTGATTTCTCAGGATCTACAATAGCAGGCAGTAAATGAGCCCCTGTAGATCATCGTCTCTGGCTGGTGGTAGTTAATGCCCACACATGGTCATTCGAGTGACCTGGGCTTCAAAACGGACATACAGTCACATGCTAAACTAGTTGCTGTGATGCAGTAATATCCATGTGGACTAAAATTGAGTTATAAATGGGGTTTGAACAGGGGGAGATGACGGCAGTCTTAAAAAAAGCGTCTGGCAACACAATCATACCACAAATAATGAATCATCTGATATAATTGAATTGCACTTCAAATTTTCAATGGAACATAAACGTCAGGTCAAACATTGCACAAACATTTAATCAATATAAAACCTCAAAAAATCCTGCGGTTACATCACATGATAGATCTTTTGAACTCAATATAGCGACTGGTGACTCAATAGGACTGACGGGAGAAAAACCAAATTATATTATCATGGGTAATCGATGACCAGTGTATTATGGTCTAATCCGTGTGGCCGTAATCTCAGACTCTAATCCGAAGGGATTGAGGGGTCAAGGCAGCTGGGAATGGATGGATTCTGGGTCAAGGTCTAAATGCCTCATCATCTGCATCTCTCATCACAAGGAGGCAGCGTTAATGAGGTCATATCCTGGACCAGATGAACCTACTCATTTTCTTCTGCATTGATTAAGGGGGTAATAGGCAGATTTTTTTTTTTACCCATTATTATTATTAGCCAGAATGAATGTAAACCATAAACAAAAAACTTTTAAACTATTTTAATAATATTAGGTTAAACTGGTTGTAACATTTTAAACCGTAAAAGAAAAAGTTACAAAATATATATTTTTTACTTATTATTATTATTATTAGGCAGAAAGGATTTAAACATTTTAAATTGCAAATGAAAAAGTTACAACAAATAGTTTTTGTTTTCTTACCTATTATAATTATTATAATTATTACATTATTATGCGGAATGTATTTTATTATTTTAAAATGAAAAAGTTGCAACAGATGGTTTTCCAACTATTAGTATTATTTACAACAATAATAATAGCAATAATAATATTTGATATGTATAGCTAAATCATGACTGATGATGGTGATGATGCAGTAATGACCCTGACCTGGTCATGCTCTTTGACGATGGCAAAAATAACTAATGTACATTCCTGCCACCCAGAGCGCGTGGTTGTTTAATTTGGTTTTAAATGAGGCCGGGGGTGTAAACTCTGTGCTTTCATTGCAATCAGATATCATTATAATGTAATGTGACAGTTCTCTCAAAACTAGCATAATCTAGAAAGAAATAGACTTGAAGTGACAGAAACGTGACGATACCTTTAAGCCTGTCTGGACTGGCCAAGCTGTTGTCCACTGTCGTCTGGTTATTCTGAAGATGAGCATCAATAACCTCTGTGGAATACAACAAGAAAAAAAATTGACAGGTCTCTTCTCAAGTTTTATTTATCATCAAATTTTTTATTATCTAACAGCAAACTGCAAATTGTTCCTGAGTCCACAAGAATTACATCCCAGAAGTTGACCTCAAATGAATGAACACACCAAAATATGTAGTGCGAAAATTAATTTTACAAATCAATCAATAAAAATAAAAAAATAAAAATAAACTCTGCACGCTTACCGTCAAAGTTGGACAGCTTGTTAATGGATGAGTCCACAGCTTCCTTCAGCTGCCTCACCGCTGGTTAGAAAAGAGAAATGTCATGTTAGTATAAATCTCTTTACGGTCACTAAATCAAGCCTGATGCAAGTTGCAACTATTAAATATTTAGCATTAAACATCAAATCGCAGTCATTAAAGGACACTGACGCAGCCCAACTAAATACATTATCAGCAGCACAAAAAAAAACTCATTTGTAGTATTCTCCATACATACAGAACAAAGCGAAAATGACACATGAAAAGCGTCAGTGGAAGCTCATAGACCTCAGAACGCATGCTGGTGAGAGTGAAAATCCCCGGGAATACAGAAAATCCAGGTCAGCTGGTGGTGAAGGGAGAACAGACGGCATGCAGAGTGTTTTCATCAAGAATCCATGTCGGGTTTGGAGAAGGATATTTACTTGTATAAAGAGAGACTATATGAATCTCATCGACAGATTATAATTAGCTATAGATAGACTTCAAGATTGCACAACAGATAGTGCCAATACTAAATCCTGAATGCACTCGGTCACACCGTTCTGCAAGTAATATTTTCACATATAGTATGGCCTCTCAAACCGTATTGCTTAATATACATAAAACAACTATATTTTCAACTTAGCTTGAGGAAGATCAAGAAAATAGAACTAGAGATGAAATACAAAATCAAAGCATACACCCATTTTTTAACTATCTTTAAAATCTTTTGAATTAATGTCAAGAAAATAAGGTGGCATTTCACAAGATTTGGAACGAGGAGCTTGAAAACTACTGTCAACTACAAAGTCAACACCAAAACACTTATTTTAGCTTCCAAATTACAAAATGCTTATTTCTTCCAATTTATATATATATAAAACAAACAAAAAACACGAAAAAAGATCCATTATTTTTCAATGTGTCAACCACTTTAAAGTCAATTCAACCTTACAATTGGGCTCCACTATGCTAGAAAATACCCACTAATATTTTTAATTAATTAAAATGGCATTCAGCATTTTATTAAAATAAAAGTATGTTGTGAAAACAAATGTCATCTAAATAAATCTGCTGATCCTAATGTACAAATAACTATAATAGTTCTCGGTTAAAAATTACTTGTGGTTCAATGAGGGAGCCATTTGTGAACTCAATAACGATTCTGAATAATGAATTTTTTAAGAATCAAAGAATCTTTATAATTACTTATTAAAAATAATCACTTTAGAGTCATGTGTTCACATCGCATTTCTTGTTGCGTGTATCATAAATGTAATTTACAAACACTACCTTGCAACATATTAGATAAATCGCACATGGACACAGGCAAATGTTCCCTACTATCCCCAAAAGAAAAACTTTAAATTGGTCGCAAATAAAAAAATAACATTAGTTGCAGTCTTGAGACCCCCTAGAGTGCATGTCCCTGTAAACACCTTCCTCACTTTACAGAGTAAAACAACAATAACTGCTTTCTGCTTTGATGCTCATTAATAAGATTATTGATTAGTATGACTTTGGAAAGAATGCGGTGTACTCACATTGACACTCAATGTACTGTTGGATTAAAGTGCAGTCTCCTCCACTCTTTAAAAGAAAGTGGTCTACCAAAGAAAGAAAAACCCTCCATTAAATGAACAGCAAATGGACTAACACATCGAGGGGCATCAGATGATAATAAAACATAAGCCAGATCTACAGGATACAATACGAGACGGAACCAAACAGAGATGCAGAGGGCGGGACAAGGACACAGACGGGAGACTGCCGCTATTCTCGGACCTGCGCCTCACTGCCCTGAAGAGATTGACTGACACCTGTCATTCACATGTCACCACTAAGACAAACACTGTGACAAAGAGGTCTGATACTGATAATCAGGGATGATGTTTTTGCAGATGATTCCACCTCTTAGAATCAGAAATACTGAATTTGGCTGGGAATCTCATAATTAAGATATTCAAAATAAAAACTCGGTTTGGTAATATGTGTCATGTTATTAATTTATCTTATCTTTTGAATGATTATTATTATTATATTTATAGTTATATGGATGTATCACAATGTTTTGGCTAAATTGTGCAAACAAGCACAGAAAACATGTAACTATTTATAATAGTCATAATAATAATAATTGAATTTTAAATTCAGAAAAATAGCTATTAGATTTTTTTTCCCCTTCTGGCTGCCCTATTATAAAAGCTTGAAGTCAGTTTCAAACTATTTTGATACAGCATAAGGCCTGACAGGCACATCACTCATGGTTTAACAACCACACATTTTGATGCCAAACGACACCAAGTTTTCCAGTCAATTTCAGGATTTCACAGGCTGATGTTCCCTACAAGGGTCTTATTGAAGAACATGCTACACTATCCTAATAATTTCTGAAGTCAGTGCGTTTCATGGAAATGAATGATAAAGGGAAAGTTCAATGAGAGGAACGTCTCTGCCAAGAGGTTTGTGTAATGTGGTGCACCACATCAAGGTGAACAGCAGTTTCTTTTCTGAGATGCTGCCTCTTATATCTCTTCCAGAGAATATAGTACTAGAAATGTGTTCGGGAGTATAAATATGAGGTTATTGGGCTCTGTTTCAAACCCTAGTGGCCTTGCTGTGTACTGACTACAAAGATGTTCAATCGTCCGGCATAGTTTAGTGCTGACCCTAATTAAAACATTGACTAAATGACATTAATAACATCAGCAATTAGCAGAATTAAAATGGGTCCTAACCATCATCAATCAAAGAAGTCTAGTACAAAATACACACAAAGCTCACACTAAAACTCCTTTCCTCAGAATACTTCCCTCCTATACTGATTAGTTAAACAAGTACACAGGAAGAACTTAGTGACAAACGGCCAAATGAGGGGGGGGGGAAGTTAAGTAAGACTCCTAAGACTGTACACACAGGTGTCGACATGAACACACATGCTCAGTGGAAAAGATCAAGGCCTTCGAGACAGAAAAGGTCATAATGAAAGCAAAGCCGGACAGACAGAAAGAAAAAGGAACAGAACAAGAAATAAATAGGCAACCAAAGGCGAGCTCCCATGCTGAATTAGTCAGAGGCGATGCAAGGTTAGCAGCACACTAGCAGACGCATGCGTCTCCAACTCACCTAAGCTGTTGTTTTCCTTTATGCTTTTCTCCTGCAGCTGTTCTAACCGGACTGGAAAACGACAACGAGAAGATTTTGACCAAAAAGAAAAACAAGAGCCCTATACCGACAGATGCTCCTCCTCCTCAACCGCTTGCATCTATTTAGTTATCGTGTTATAGATGTGCACCGCTCTCAGCCAAGAGTCTTGTACTGAAATACTGCATGATTGTGCATTTTACCTTGCAGGGCCGTTAGTCTCTCATTTGTGAAGTCGTTGTCCGCCTGCAGAGCTTCAATTCGAGCCTGAAGCGACTGTTCCTTCTCCTCCATCTCTTCAATCCTCAGCTGTAGCTCTTTCTTCTCGTTCAGGCCTTTCTGAGTGAGCTCCTCGTGTTTGTCCTCTGCCAACTAAACACAAAAGTTTCGGAATTTAACAGGTTTAGCAATTTAACAGGTTTAATGTGCGACAGTGGTTGGTGAAAGACATGCCTTGATCTTTTCTGTGAGATCCTTGATTTCATTGACTGCTCCGTTGTATTTGTTGGCGAGTTCTCTGAGCTCTTCCTGTGTGTGTTCGTTCATCTCTCTCAGGTGCGTGCACTCGTCTTCTGTGTTACTCAAGCTCCTCTGCAATACAAAAATACACAGCTAATAGAAACTTTATTTCGATAATCCACTTTACACACTTTGGAACTAAATGTCAACTAACTCTTTTTAGAGTATTAATAGACTTAGGTTAAGGTCTAGTAGATTATAGAAGTTATCTAGTAGACTATAAGTTATTTATAGTGAGTAGAATGTCTGTTGATGGTAGGGGTGTGCGAAATCACGATTTTTTATCGTAGACGATTAAAATGTCTCCACAATCTGCTTTTGAAAAAATATTGTAGTATCATGCTACAATGCATTATCAGTTGCAGTTCTGGCTCCTCCGTACCAACATACTGAACAATGCAACATACATTCACATCACATGTTAACGCAGAGGTAGAGTTAAACCCACAGGACACTGCAATTCACAAAAGTTAATTATTTGTATGTGCTTTAAAGCCTTGCCAGATACACATTTCATTCACGTGCTGATGAGCTGTTCTAACATGCGCTTTTTCTGAGCGCATAAACCCGAAGCACACAAGCACTAAAAATCTGTCAAACAGCACCTGGTTACTGGACTAAGTTATCTTTCGAGTCTTATTGTGCTAATACTGTCAAATACACACAAGGTTTACATAAATAATTGAGCGCGCTCATAAAAAATAAATACAGTTGGTTATGTCTAAAGTGAAAGCAAAAATTTGAGAGAAAATGTGCATGTCATATGCATGTATATTAGATGCGTGTTGGTCTTAAAGTGACAGTAGCCTAATAGTAAACATGCTGCCGCTTGTCCTTAAAGGGATAGTTTACACAAAAATAAAAGTTCTGTCATTATTTACTCACTCTCATGTTGTTCCAAAGCTGTATTCATGTCTTTGTGCTGAACACAAAGAAAGATATTTTGAAGAAATTGGCAAACCAAACAGTTGCTGGTCCCCAATGACTTCCATAGTAGGAAAATACAGCAACTGTTTGGAAACCCACATTCTCCAAAATTATTTTCAACAAAATAATTGAAACTTATTCGTGTTTAAAACAACTTGTTGAGGGAGTAAATTATGACAATTTTCAGTTTTGGGGGAAGTATCCCTTTGATATTAACAAAAAAACTCACTCACTGCTCTTGACTGAGAACTTTAATAAGAATCAATGTATAATTTATACAGTGAAGTGTATGTAGTCTTATTTTTATATTTGTTCATTTAATCTCTTTCTTTGAATGCTACTGTTAAATACACTTACTGTAGCTGTAAAAATAAAGCACTGTTTATTTAATTTGTATATTATGTTGTGTATGTGTATATGTATCTTTGTTCTTATTTTTTAGTAACAAAGAAAATAACGATAAAGATTTTCATCTGCCACTTTGGCCTATTTTATTTTATATTTTGTTACTTTGTAAGGCTTTGTTTTTAAAATAGGGACATTAGTGTGGCTGTAATGTTCAGTCACTAGCAAAAAAGTTAGACCAAAAATCGTGAATTGTGATTTTCCTGAAAAATAAAATGTGATGATTTTTTTTTTGCCGTATTGCCCACCCCTAGTTGAGGGACCATCAAAATAAAGTTAGCACATATTAAGCAGGCAGTCTACTATTACTCTAATGACTGCTAGTTGATATGAATTTGCAAAGTAACTTTTAGTTAGTAGAATGTCTAAAGTGGACCATTGAAATAAAGTGATACGATACCTAAAATCACAAACAATTCTTCCAACTAAGTACTATTAGCATAGGTTATTTACAGTTTTTAAGCAACATTACAGTTAAAAAAAAACTTTACATTAATTGACTATTTAACAAATATTTAACAAAGGCTCTTTCATCCTTGCATAATCGATAAAATAAAAACATTTTTTACCTCCACCTCAGACAGTTTCCTGACCACCTCAATTTTCTCCTGAAGTACCCGCCTCAGGGACTCTTTGGCAGTCGTCTCATAATTGTGTTTGTCCTCTGTTAAGGCTACAAGCTCCTTTCGGATACCGTCTTCTGTTTGGTTCTGAGGAGACAGCATGCAGTGATGCAACAGGAAATCTATTTCTGTGAGCACATATTTCAAATACTCGAAGCAGACACAGGCCTTACTTTTGAATATGCTTGCAACTGATTCCCCATCACCTCCAATCTAGAAAGTAACCGGTCTTCATCGATTAAAGCCTGTAAAGACCAATAAACAGACCTTGTTATCACATCATAAGTGTTACATATTCTGAATGCAACTAAACATGCCTAAAACAGCCATCCGTATTGAATAATTAATACTGGTCTCCTCTTTAATTGCGATGTGTGATGTACCTGCCAGCTGCTCTCTGATGCCTCCTGTGTGCTGGCCAGCAGCCTCTGCAGAGTGGCCAACTTCTGCTCCAGCATCTGCTCTCTGTGTAAGGCCTCCTGAAGGACACAAGCAGAACATCAACATTATCTGATCGCTAATATATATATATACACACACACACACACACACACACACACACACACGGAATTGGTGCTGGTTACCCAATGCACAGGACAATAGAGACACCACAATACAAATATTCATGATTCTGAAGCTGAAAATAAATTATTTTAGACGAATATGCACTCTGTCTCAGACTACATATATTTAAAATAATGTAGGCCACTTTTTACTGGTAACAAGACATTTGGCATTATCAGAAGCTGCCAATATTATCCCATTGCATTATTATACAGTATATTCAACATTAAATATATAGTAGTTTAATGTAGACATACATACACACACACACACCTGTTCAGAAGTTTGTGGGCAATACTTTTTATAAAAGAAATGAAAACTTTATTCAGCAAGCACACATTCAATTAACTTAACACTTTTACAGTTACAAAAAAATTCAATAAATGCTGTTCCTTTGATCTTTCTATTAATCAAAGATCATTTCTATGAATCAACTAAATGTTTTGAACATCAGTGATAATAAAAAATGTATATTGAGCAGCATTTAGAATGTTTTCTGAAGGATCATGTGACACTGAAGATGGGAGTAATGATGCTGAATATTCAGCTTTGTTTGATAATGCCTGCAGATGGCCTGTAGAGGTCAGTGCTGTTCCATACCTGCAGGTACTGGGAGAGCTGAAACAGTTCCTGAGAATACATATTGGGTGTATTTGCAGACACCTGCATGACAGAAGGAAAAAAAAATAGATAAACTGTGTGCAGATTTATTTCTTCCCCTCACAACCTCAGGTCTGCGTACTTCAATGAAACACTAATCTATTGAGCATCTTTTCACATGTTGTCCTTGATGCATTTTTAAATCAGTACAGTCAAAAGCAGTTTTCAGTCTCACCAAAGGAAACTAATATTACATCTTCTGAAAAGCTGAAACCTGGCAAATAACCTTGAATGAACCAAGTCCAGCTGAATAGGGGCCTTGTTCCTTATATTGTAACCACAATGTTCCAAATAGTGAAATTGTGACTCAAGATTTGCTACATTTATTGAAACCACATGATGAGACACTCCCAGAGCAGAGAGAAACTCAGAAAGAGTATTTTTATATTGACAGTGTCAGATGCTGCCGTCAGATATAGAAGCGCTATATGAATCTGGGAAATGATGTGACATTGACAGGTCTGCATTCATGGGGTTTAGGGGGCATGCCAGTCCATCTACATTACAACAGATGGAGGCTCAGAGTGATGATGCAATGATTTACACATGCATGGTTTTGTCATCACAGATGCAGATGATGTCATCATCAGTACACTGATTTCATTAGCTAATTGTTTTTCCTAATCCATCTGCCCGAGTCTGACTGAATCCAAAACACTCCCTAAAACATTCATTATTAATTCACTTTAAGGTCCAGACATTTTAAAACTGCAGAAACTCAGAAGAGAACCATCGAACTCCTTGCCTTGCCTATATAGTAAGAGATTGTGAGCTAAATTTGCCCAAAAAGTATGCATACACAATTGTTCAAAAGTTTGGGATCAGGTTTTTTGTTGTTTGACTGAAATTAATTTTATTCAGCGAGGACACATCAAATTGATCAAAACATTAAGAATGTTACGAAAGATTTCCATTTCAAATAAATGCTGTTCTTTTGAACGTGCCATTCAAAGGATCCTGAAAAATGTATCAGTTAACACAAAAATATTAAGCAGCACAACTATTTGTAACGATGATGATAAAGGTTTCTTGTTCAAATCATCATATTAGAGTGTTTTCTGAAGGATCATGTGGCACTGAAGACTGGAGTAATGATGCTGAAAATGTAGCTTTGATCACAGGAATAAACTACATTTTACAATACATTCAAATAAAGTTATTTTCAACTAACAATATTTCACAATTACTACTCTATTTTTATTTTTGATTAAATAAATGCAGCCTTGGTGAGCAGATGAGAAATCTTTCAAAAACATTTTTTAAAAACTTTTAAAAATATGAAAGGTATAGTGTACTACTTCACTAAATTACACAATATAGTTATGTGAATTGGGATGTAGTTTGAGTCTAGTGTGGCTAGGATCTCATCAACATAATAGCATTTGATTCTAGATGCAACAAAGAGAGAAGAGAACGACTTCATTAGATTTCTGTTCAAACACTAATGTGATTAAGCATAAGTATATATTTAAAACTTGTAAAGAAAGACATCTCTGTGCACTACTGGGAACGATCCGCCACACAACTAAAATGTTCCCTGTTAAAGCTCCACAGAGGCATCCCACACGGAGAATGGCATGAGAGGATAACTGCATTATCTAACTTCATCTGGACCATCTCCAGGATTGTTCACAAATACACCACATGGAAACCTCAGATAGCAGCACATAATGCTTGCTGATGTCAATTCAAGGCTTTAGCAACAGCAAGGCCATGGAAATCAATGGCATTCATAACAAGCTGCTTTGAGGACAACACAGCAAAGCTGCATGCTGTTTGATATCCAAAAGACACCGTTATAAAGAACATAATGAACTGGAAATCATTCATTCACGTTCAAGTTTAATCTGGAGAAAAACAACCTTGCATCCTACATATATAACGAATGAAAACAGTCACGAGCGCTTACCTTATCAATAGCCAGTGGCAGTGGTGCTGGAACAACACTGGAAGAGAAAGAGAGATTGTTAATGGTTTATGGAGATATTGGGACGGATCTACTGACACTATGCTTGAGGAAAGTTGGTGCAAATATTTGCTAACAGACTCACTCAACCGATTCAACTTTGCACTGTTAATCTTTTACAGTACAGCCCTTTTATAACTTGAAAATATTAGCACACCACATGATACAGTTTCTGTTTCATTAACCTTTTTTTGTTTTTGACTTGGTTTTAGCTTCTAACTATACAATCACCCTGGGCTCCCGTCAAACCATAACAGCCGTTGCAAAATTATATAAAGTAATATCCAGTACTGTGAAATTGCCAATAAAAGAAACAAGTCGACAACTAAAATCACAGACATGCTGTTAATCAAATAATCAAATAATTCCAGCTGTCACGCCACATCAGCCGTCAAGTTGGCAAAGCTGAACTTAAACCCAGTTTCCCGTGCTTGAATGACATAAATAGGCTGTGGGTTCAAAAGGTCAGCAGTGATACCTGTGGACTTTCTGCTCTAGAGAGCAAACAGGCAGAAACAGAATATGAAATGATCTGTGACTGAGACTGAAACGAGTCTAACTGAATGAAGTCAAGAGAACCACATGACAACCCATGAACCCTGATCCAATCTATAAACCCTGATGAACTACAGAAAAATATGCATTATGACAACACAATGGCAAAGATTTTCCAAAACATCAATCCAGGTATTTATATGATGCAATCTTAAAGATGACAAAATAAACTTTTAACATGCATATGTAATTGGACAAAATAAAATACTCTTTAAAATTGTACTAATTTCCATGAGTTTTCCAAGCATGTAATTTCTCCTAATATTGCCAGGTTTTGCATGACTATGGGAATAAAGTAGGAAAAGGTGAGTCCTTTTGGAAGAACAAGCCCTTTGAAACATACCCTTCACCAACTTCCTGTTGGAACAGGAAATACAATCAACGGAGGAAAGCAAATTGCACTCATGAATACAGTACAAGTCATTTAAAAACATTCAGCATATGTTCAGGCCTTGTTCAAACACATTATTGTTATTTTTAGTACATTAATTATTAAATGACCAGCCTTAAACCTGCAATCCAGGTGGGTGAACTATAAAACATGTAGAGAGAGAAGAGCAGAGATAGTTCAGGCCTCAACACACCCATATAAAAAAATGTCCTACTAGATGTGATTCACATTTCAAGCATTTTTTTCCCATATTAACTGCGTCATTCCTTCAAAATCCTGCCGATCCCTCTTTTTGGAAAAGTCTTGTTACCTGAAGTATAGGAAAAGCAGACTTTATAGTGAGATATCCATCAGCAGAGCAGATGTCTGGCAGTCCAATGTCTGTGGTCTTAATATTTTTATTTCAGACGCTTTCCAGAAGAACATGCTGTCATGCTCTCTTTAGCAGCTTGATAACATGGCTGGATCCTCGTCGCTTATGCTAAATCAAAACAGCGCAGTTGTGTCCGCTCCACAGTTCAACACCATCCACGCCTCTCCCACAGGCAAGCGGTTCAAAGTTCAAGTGCTTGTCATGTGATAATTCCAGACTCTTCTGAAATAAAACACTCCAAAGTCCCTCAGAGCTCCACACACCGATCTGAAGTGCTTTCAATTTTCATGCGCAGTGAAACTCAGGCGGGACAATAGTAGCAGAACCTGATCCTCTGGCCGTCTGCCCCCATGGCATCTGCTCAGCAACTCATGCAAAGAAACAAAGCCGACGGGTTGGAGAGCATTCCAGGAGACATGGGGGAAGATCGCACTCGTGGGATGTTCATAACTAAATAGAGTTACGCAATGGTGATCCACAAACATTCTTACAGCAGTTGCACATCACGTTACACAAACAAAGGTTGTGTTTGGAACAGCATACATACAACCATACCACACCATACAGTGTCTATAGTATGTATACTGTGAACAATAGTTACCTTTTCTAGGGATGCACCAATAAGAACATTTTGCATGATACTGATAACTCTTTATAATTGAATTGAGTAATCTATACCAATATGGTGGCCGACATATCATGCATCCTTAAAATTTTCTGTATTCTACTTTGTCATTAGTATAAAATTTAGTGAAAATTCAATAAAATAACCATAATTTATATTATATCTAGATGCCATTTGCTACATTTAACTTGCATAAAATTTATGCACTTGCATAATACTCAAGTGGTGACAATGTAGTATGTGTATATAATTGATATATACAAACATTTTGTGTGTGTGTGTGTGTGTGTGTGTGTGTGTGTGTGTGTGTGTGTGTGTGTGTGTGTGTGTATGTATATATGGGCTGTCAAATGATTAATAAATAAAATATATACAAGCATGTGTATGTATTTATATATATAAAATAATTACACAGTAAACACACATTTATTATGTAAACACAAACTTTTATTTTGGATGCGATTAATCATTTGACAGCCCTAATATAAATACATATACACTCACCGGCCACTTTATTAGGTACACCTGTCCAACTGCTCCTTAACACTTAATTTCTAAGCAGCCAATCACATGGCGGCAACTCAGTGCATTTAGGCATGTAGACATGGTCAAGACAATCTCCTGCAGTTCAAACCGAGCATCAGTATGGGGAAGAAAGGTGATTTGAGTGACTTTGAACGTGGCATGATTGTTGGTGCCAGAAGGGCTGGTCTGAGTATTTCAGAAACTGCTAATCTACTGGGATTTTCACGCACAACCATCTCTAGGGTTTACAGAGAATGGTCCGAAAAAGAAAAAACATCCAGTGAGCGGCAGTTCTGTGGGCGGAAATGCCTTGTTGATGCCAGAGGTCAGAGGAGAATGGCCAGACTGGTTCGAGCTGATAGAAGGGCAACAGTGACTCAAATAACCACCCGTTACAACCAAGGTGGGCAGAAGAGCATCTCTGAACGCACAGTACGTCGAACTTTGAGGCAGATGGGCTACAGCAGCAGAAGACCACACCGGGTGCCACTCCTTTCAGCTAAGAACAGGAAACTGAGGCTACAATTTGCACAAGCTCATCGAAATTGGACAATAGAAGATTGGAAAAACGTTGCCTGGTCTGATGAGTCTCGATTTCTGCTGCGACATTCGGATGGTAGGGTCAGAATTTGGCGTCTACAACATGAAAAGCATGGATCCATCCTCAGGCTGGTGGTGGTGGTGTCATGGTGTGGGGAATATTTTCTTGGCACTCTTTGGGCCCCTTGGTACCAATTGAGCATCGTTGCAACGCCACAGCCTACCTGAGTATTGTTGCTGACCATGTCCATCCCTTTATGACCACAATGTACCCAACTTCTGATGGCTACTTTCAGCAGGATAATGCGCCATGTCATAAAGCTGGAATCATCTCAGACTGGTTTCTTGAACATGACAATGAGTTCGCTGTACTCAAATGGCCTCCACAGTCACCAGATCTCAATCCAATAGAGCATCTTTGGGATGTGGTGGAACGGGAGATTCGCATCATGGATGTGCAGCCGACAAATCTGCGGCAACTGTGTGATGCCATCATGTCAATATGGACCAAACTCCCTGAGGAATGCTTCCAGCACCTTGTTGAATCTATGCCACGAAGAATTGAGGCAGTTCTGAAGGCAAAAGGGGGTCCATCCCGTTACTAGCATGGGGTACCTAATAAAGTGGCCGGTGAGTGTATACATACACATATATACATACACATACATATATATATATATATATATATATATATATATATATATACACACACACACACACATATACATACACACACACAGATATACATATATATATACACATACATATATACACACACACACATGCATAGCATACACACATCCAGATCCGAAGCTAGACACTTGGTATAAAAATGGATGCCCCCCCCCCCCCCAAAAAAAAATGTTTAAATGCCAAGGCAAAATGAGCTATTCCTGATTTTGGAATTCAAAGTTTAGAACGTTCATAATAGCACCATCTCCCACTAGAGCAGTGTGGAGCTTCAGGCACAGTGTCTTGTGAGTGTGTGTTTATGTAATCCAGAGATGAGTCACAGTAACTCCTGTTCCAAGCCTGCAGCCACACACACACGCCATTGTTTGAGATTTTTGTTTCAATATGCCACTGATAATTCATGAAGACTTGCCGATATCAACAGAGCCACGGAAAACACTCTGAATTTGAGTCAGAAGTATTTCGTTTTATCCTCCAGGACTAGGGATTAAAACAAGTGTCATTTTTCATTTATTGGCATTTGCATCTGGAGACATGGGGGAAGATGCAAAATTTCCAACCACAATTTGTTCTTTACATTCCATTTTTAAAAACTAATTAGAAACTACCAATCCAGATGAGTAGCACCACATATCTAGCTCATGGTGAAATTGAAAAGTAATTGAAATAAATAAATATTATACATTTAGTCTAAAATCCAATCCATCAGCTATTAATCAACCAAATCAGTCATACACACACGGTGTCAAGTGAACTGGACTTTTATGAATGTCAACAACCACAAATTAGAATATATTTGATGTGTATTTCCCAGCTTTGAAAAGCAGAAGTTTGGGGCGATGAGATTAATACAGAATTCGAAACCAAGTGATAAACAAAATAATGTGGCTGGTTGGGACAAAAGGAGGTAGGATTCACCACTGGCTCATTAATAATGATTTAGCATAATAATATAGCATAATAATATAGCTTTTACATCAGGATGACAGTGACACAGGACTGTACAGAATAGCATTTGCAGAAATTAAAAAACTCACAAGGGAACCAATAAAGTGTGATTAGCAGATTGGAAATCCATTACAAATTCACTATGAGTAAACTGGAAACAATGTCCCAAATCTGTTTGTGGTATTATGCTGAAATCTGTGATCAATTATAGTGGGAAAGAAAATGGTGAGAGTTCACCCAGTGGAGGAAACGGGACATCCCTGTCCGGTAATACACACTCTCTCATTCTCCAGATGGAAAATAAAAACGATCAGCATCAACCCAGCCCTCGATGACTATCACATCTCTGTCGTTTCCCCTCCTTCAATAAATCTATCCATCCCTACTCACAGAGCAACAATATAAATCTGAAAGAGGCTAAATGAACATTAAGTGGAAAGAGTGAAGGCTGAGAGACTCTAAAAAGAGGAAGATATCTTTAGCAGATGTCTTTCGTCAACTTGCTGGAAACAGTTTCAGCAGGCTAGCGGTGAGAAATTATTTCTCAGGCTGCCTTTTTGACCTCACTCGCAACACAAACATCAAGCAAAAGCCCTGGCCACAAACACGAATCCCAGAAATCCCTCGACTGCATCTTCTAATAAACAGAAGAGCGCACAGACACATGCCGCTAACCCCGAACATGCATCTCTGGCCGTGCTGGGCTCAAGAGGCAAGAGCTCAACAACTAGACGCGTGTGGCGTCTATAAATATCTCAAACTGGATGTGAACATGCGACTGGGTCGAGAGCTCGGGCCAAGGAGCTCCACTGCAGACACGAGACACAAATGATGTTTGCTTAACAGGCCAAGAGGAAAAGAAAATAGGGAGCAGAGTGAACTAAAATGAGACAAGTTGTGCAACTGCACAATTCATATACTGAGAGAACTGGCATCATAAACTTGTCAAAATAATAATGCATCATTTAAAATACATATATAGACATAATAAATAATATAGAAAAGTATAACAAGGCTAGAAATTGCAATCACTTTGGCCCGAAATTTAATCTGTGCAACCTCAAATCATATTTGGGAGCATTTTGTGCGGGTACACATTGTTGTGGTAGGACCTGTTTTCATTTCTCTACAGAACTAACGCTAATTACTGCACACTGTGAGCTGACAGAGAGACCTGTCCACCCTTCTATCCAATGTTACATGACCAGTTAAACTTCGTCTTCACTTTTTTTAGCTTTGATGCAGATTTTAGATTGGTTAATATTAGCAGTCAATCACTTCGTGTCACTGCGCTCCCTCACGTGACGGGCTCACAAAACGTAAAGAGCTGAAGAGAGATGACTGACAGACTGTGTCACTGAGTGTCCTTTGCCAGACTGACAGTGGCTACGTTTACGTGCAACCAAATAATCAGTTAGTTATCGGATTGATGACTCAATTGTTGTTATAGGACAACTTAGTTTGAATAAACGAGCAGGCACTGATTAGCTACTTGCTCTACGTTTATTTAAAATTAACAGCAAGACAACTAGCAGTGAACGTGCTTTCCATTAAATTAAACACGCACACTAAACAAATCCTTAAAAAAAATAATAAAATAAAAACTATTCTGGTGGATGCGTTGGTGACGCGTTCATGTGGCGCTGCCAGTAAAGCACCTACAATCTGTCACAAAGAACCGGCAAAAATAATGATTATGAATATGTAAAATATAGCAAGGAGATATTGTAATTGTTTATTAATAAACAAGTGTTTTCTTTGTCAGTATCTGAAAAGATGAAGGTGACGACGATGCTGACTCGCGATCTTCGCAGTAGTGAACGCGCCAGAGAAAAATGCACATTTACATAAGCAGAGAGCAGTCTGTAGTCTGTTTTCTTTCGTTTTGAATTGTTCTGTTTAAAAGTAGACATGTCTGTGACTGAGGCGAGTAGGCGACCTTATACGCCGAGTTTCGGTTCATTTACGAGATGAGCTCCAGTTCACGAGCCAGCGCCTCTGTTTCGTGATTATCTATCGTCTGCTATATTTATCTTTTATTACTTCTTATTTATTAAATCCAGGCAATTGGTTGATGAAACATTGATTAAAATTAAGATACAATTCATATAAAACGAAATTCGTTTTAAAGAAAGGTTTTGTGCTTTCTGTTTGATGCCTCTGTGAAAGTTTTAAAGCATCTTTTTAGTGCCGCTTTCAGAGCGCTCAAGTCCATAACATTGTTTTTTCCTCATAAATGCGAACACGAAAAATTAAATAAAATGAATATTTTATGTTCTGTGGATACTACAGTTTATCATTATTTGTATTCTGAATACCTAACGCCGGTACAAGTATTCCGTTACTCCCCAACACTGAAAGTGTAACCTTATCTGTAATATATTTTAATAACACGGTTTTGGCGGTTATAGAGTTGTAATGACGGTGTTCAACTATAACCGTCGGTCTCACGGTTATATCATAACCGTCACACCCCTACATATGACGCAGGAGCGAGCTGTTCTTCCTGTTGGATAAAGTGTCGTATAATTGAGTGTCCTGTCTTTTTACTGAAGTCCCACCATTCCTTGTTTTTAGATTCTCATCCCCAGACAACTGGTTTTGGGCATGGGGCATTTTTACTGCGTGATAAATATGAGCAGCACAGAACTATGATTCATATGCTCATTGTCTCCAAAATATGACCAGAAATGGATAAATATTAAGTATGCTTTTTTTTAACAAATAACAAACGAATGTAGGAGAATAGTTATTATGCTCAAACTGCAGGAAACACTGTATATTCGTTCAGTGTGCGCATGTCAAAAAAATCTATTCAGATTTAAAGCTTGTGACATATAAACACACATCATCCCGAACACGTTTAGCGGTCATGTAAACACTACGTTCGGATTCATCAATCAGAATGAATTCAGTCCGATTGAAAGAAAGTTACGCATGTAAACGTAGGTAGTGTGAACGTAGCCATTTTGTATGTCTTCCTCATCTATCACACTGGATTCAACTCATGAGCTCATTAGTAGAGACTGCACGACCTGAAGTGGTTGTTCGATGTAGGGAGACATACAAAATGTTGGTGGTTCCAGGTTTGAGAACCACTGACATAGAACATTTTATCATACATGTTATATTAGATACAAAAAAAAACAATCTAGATAAACTCGGAAGCAGACCCCACTAAAAAACGAGTCAAGTATTAAAGCTACACTGTAATTTTTTAAGTTGATTCTGAGCCAAAAACACTTTGTTCTTTCAAAATGATGTGTGCTCATTAATGTGTAATTACTTCTACCAACTAATCAAGTATTCTCGTAAGCGTAGAATCTGCCATTTAGAATACATACGAGCGAGTCGCTCGAATGGCGGTAGCCATGTTGCGCATCCATCTTGAAAATACATGAGCCAAAGAGGGACATCCGTGGAAATCAAGCTTCGCCTTTCGCGTTTTTACACTCAGTGGCACCGTGACGAATGTGAGGGGGAGATTACTTGCGACTGCCAGCAGACTTGAAATAATACGGTCACCGTAGGAGTTAAAATCACCTTCAGAATGGGAGGGGCTAGAAAGTCATATTCAGTTGGTAGTCATATACAATTTCACCGCTAGATGGGAGAAAATCCCATACAGTGTAGCTTTAAACGACCAGCCAACAATCACTAACCCATCCCTAACAGAGCAGGAGTTAAAGAAAAAAAAAAAAGAGGTTCAGTCATTAACGCATCGAGCCACAGGGAGGATTTAGAGATTCAGCCGAGACTCAAGGTGTGTGGTCCCACAACCCTGCCAGTGTTTATGGAGTTTAGAAAAAAGAAAGATCTCTGAGATTTCCCAGTCAGCTTTATTCAGCGAGCACTTCCACGCTAAACGAGGAGATGCATGGATTCTTTTAAAGCTCCAGAAATGCCCACAGTACACACCTTGTTTCCACGTGAGTTGGTTTAACAGGTCCTGCCAGCACTGGAGGCCACAGGGAAGCGTTCAATGCGAGAGCCATCTGCTTCACGGATGCCTTCCGTTAAACGATTTTTATAGCCGATGATACATGCACAGTCAAACATAGCATTCATACGGTGGTAGGAAATCCCTTCCGTCAACAAGACCATCAATATCCCTCTTCATGAATATAATAAACACCAGCCATGCCGAGCATCAGATTACTAACTAGACGACTGTTTGGCTCTGTACCCTGGATGGCAGTTCAATAGCGATACGCTACGCAGGCTTTTAACTAAATGAAGAAAAAGCAGGTGAAATGTAAAGGATGGTTGGTGCACACCTAGATTTCAATGTAATAAAAACCTGTGTGGATTTGGTGACACTCAGACTAATGCTGTTGAAATAGAACGGGGAGCAGATGGAGGCGGATGAGACCCGCGAGACCCCTACGGAGCCTGTGCTCATCTCTCGTCTCAGACAGTCTGCAGATCGGCCAGCATCACGCAAATCCAATCAAAAATCAATAACTGGCCGGATCACAGTGAGTCATGCACAAGATGAAATTCAGGGAAAAAAATCTCACCTTTTTGTAAGCTATCATTACAGTTTGATGTACAATGTGCTATTAAATCAATGGCATCCACTGTGTGTGTGTGTATATATATATATATATATATATATATATATATATATTTTTTTTTTTCAGATCGTAATTTTAACAGTAAAAGACTGAAAAAATGCTATGGTAAAAACCGGTTTATTGGTAAACAGTAAGTCCCCTTACTATATACGGTGAAAAACTGGAATAGATTTAATGGGGTAATTTAATTGCATGCAATTTTACAGTCAAATACTGTTAAATGTACAGTTTTTGGAACAAGTCATTTTTACAACTCATAAATTGACATTCCCAGTATACTCTGTGGCATCTCTCTTTTGATGGCTTTTCAGTGAAATTACTGTTTTCATTTTTTTTTCTTATCAGTTATGTACATGAAGTTTATTAAAAAAATATTAAAAAAAAGAACAACAAAGCAAAAGTAAACCTATAGTTCTTACACAACATCACACAGACATTTTATGAACTAAAAACGAAGTGACTGTTAGTGTACATTATTTCGATGCCATAGATGCTGTAAATGGACCTCATGCTGAATTTCATTTGGAATATTCTGACAAACCAAAAGACTTAATGGAAAGGCACAGAGCATCATTGTGGCATGTGGTTAGATTATATATGTAAATACTTGCGTTTGCTAAATAACCAATAAAATAAACATAGGAAATGACAACCACCACAGAACCAAAACCAGCATAAAAGCCAAGATCTGATCCACCACTAATTCCCGTCATTCACCATTTAGCAACTAGAAGTCAAACTAACATGTCATTTCCTCTGCACAAGCACAGGCAAATCTTGTTTTGGTCAACTGAATCAGTATAATCAGCAGCTGTAAGCCTCAGTTCTCAGAGATTTTATCACATTCTGTGCATGTTTTTATAAATGATAAAGCTGGTAAGCACGAGCTACCTTAACGACAAGAATACCTCACCAGGTTGAGCTTATAGAAGATAAACAAACACAAAAATATTCAAACAGGACTCACTCTGATCGCCGCCGACCTTCCATGCCATCTGGTAAGAAGAGCTTGATGGTCGACACTATACAGCCATGAGTGACTAAAAAAAAAAAAACAAGAGAAAACCGGACACATAAAGGAGTGTTTTATGACAACAGTGGTCGTACAAAAAAAGACATGTAAATGATTATTTTCATAAGAAGAATTTAAAGAAAGGTACAGGTTATGCCAAACATAAACAGACCATCATTTTTTTATAACAAGCACTAATATAAGGTCATCTAAGAAGCTTACATGTACTAAAGTCTATCAGCTTTAAAAGTGAGTGTGTTTGTGATCATCAAAAACATCCAGAGAAGATTTCCTGGCGTTCTGATGAGACGAAGACCAACTTGTTCCACAACAAGGCTAAGAATTAAACACACATCACCCAAATGTGACTTAAAAATAGTTTGCAAACTAAACTAGAAGCTAATTGTAATACATTGCCATTTAAAATACAGTGTTCCTAACAGGTTATCTCATTCTTATATGTACTTTCGTTCTGCTATTAAGTAGTGTATGCTTACATTCGTTTTAAAAGGGTAAGTTACTTTGCATTTGTATCTGATTGTGAAAGCGTCCCATTGCATGTACTTAAGTTGCAACACATCCAGAAAAGCAATCAACCAGCACTCTTCGGTTTCAAAGTTGCATCTCTGCCATTGCAGAATCCTCAAGAAGTGCAGTTTGTAACAGCTGCATTTGTGTCAAAGACTTCAACTTTCAATCGAAGGTGTCCTCTATTACACTACCAAGAAACAGGGCCCCAAATTAACACTCGTCAAGCAGCAAATATGTTTTAATAAAGGAATATTTGTATGTACACATTCACACTAGGGTTGGGTACCGGTCACATTTTAACTGGTACCAGTACCTGAAATTTGGTGCCGGTGTCATTTGTAGAAGTGTTATTGACATTATGCCAGAGCTGGTCACTGTCTGCCATTGTCTGTGATGCTTAAATATGAATAAAAACAACCATTTTAGTAATAAAAAAATTATTTATATGAAATGTTTTGTTATCCACAAATTCTGTGCTGTGAATTTCCTAGTAATCAAATGAAGGCATAAAAAATTTTATTTATCTTTTATATGAAATTAAACTTTGTCAAACATTATGTGGCACAACTGAGCTTTATACTGTTAAAATTACAACATAGAAGAAAAAGTGAGATTATTCCTTTATAATTCTTGATAATTTATTATTAGTGTCAGTATTATTATTAAATTGAGATATCTAAATTGTTGGCTTGTAGTGAAGACCTTTGAGTTTCCGTGTGTTAATTGTGTTTCTTAAATGAAACTAAAATGCTGATGAATTCAGTGACTCTCAGAGCGGCTCTGGAAATGCATTCATGTTCTCATGTAGTGAGACTGCAGAGGCTGAAAAACACAGCGAGCGCCACACGTGCTTCAGTGTGTGTGTGTGTTAAAATGAAACTGCACGTCAGCACCACTCATTCACACAGAGACATGCAGGATTTGTATTTAAATCGTATTACTCTCGTGCACATTATCAGGTACTGAAATTTGGTAGTACCAACTTAATTTGGTCAGTGCCATTGAGTTCGGTACCCAACCCTAATCCACACCTGCATTACAGACAAACACACATTTCACCATCACCACTAATACAAACTTTCCTCACCTTTCCGGGTATTCTCGGTCACATCCACCCCGAACTGAATGATGTCACCGGAGAGCACCTCGCAGGGAGGGCTCTCCTCCGACCCCCGGCTCAGGCGCTGGCTGTTGATGAAGGTGCCATTGCTGCTTTTGGTGTCCTGGAGATAGAACTGTAAACAGAGGAGAGACAGAAAGATTACAGATGCGATCAGATATAGCACTAGACTGAAAGTGTGCAGAACAAAAGAGCAATGGTAAAAAAAAAGAGGAAGTGCTCAAGCTAAACTTGCATTGACCAAGATGTGAAACCATTTAATGCAATGCACATAGTTTATAGAGGTCGACAGGTTCATTGTAACAATATGTGATGCGATCTGGGAAAACCCACCACACGGTGAAATTTGCCATATTACAGGTTTTGAGACCATGTTAAAGCTGGGTTCAAGCCCTTTCCAGATCTGTTTTTATTCCTTTTATCGTGTGTCTGTAACAAAAGTTGTGGTTATCTGAAGTGGTATGATTTTCAAAAAACGAAATTGAGAAAAACCGGTTTAATTAACGGTCACGTCCTGCTTGCTAGTTGGTTAATGATGTATTGGAGTAATAACTACTACTAATTAATCTGTTTGAGATCGGATTAATGCTAGATGTTCTGCTATAAATTACAGACATGGCATCTGAGGACTATTTCTCATTTTTCAGTAATTTTGCTTAATTTCCAGATTCAATCACAGGCTCGTTCACACACACGCACACTCTTAAAAACCGACACTTTAAATCTCTTGACAAACTAAAATATGTAAATTACATTTGTAGTATTCTAAATAAAAGATACAGATTGCACTGAATGTCAGCTTGCTTATTTTGCTCAAGATAAGGATTTATTGAGTCCACATGTGAAAAATATTAATTCTGCTTCTAACCGCAGCTCGAGATCTGTCGCTCACACACACAACTCTGCGATTCTATTTGCGAATGTTCGTTAGAGCGATGTTTTCGGGAAACACGACTCGTTGAACTGCTGATAACGACAGAACTTGTGACCATAGTTGGCTAACGATGCTTTTGGGAAACGCACCCGATTGGCTACACACACACTAAAAACACCCATCGAGGGCACAGGAAACCTGGCTTTGTGCCCATAACTTTCACCAGAGTAATTGTTTCATGTAACTCCATTCAGAATGAATGCTTCTGAATTTCTTCGCTCAGCTGGATGAATAGATTCACTGTCAAGCACGACTACATTAAGAGTGACATTCATTTCCACCCACCGCCAGCATCCCACATCACGTGTCCCTATGTGGGCATCACTGTTAACAGGTTCATCAGGTTAAGCCACAGGATGAATGCGGTCTCCTTCAATACAATGAGATCAAGGTTGCACGAGATTAAGAACTACAAACCTGTCTTTATGAGAACGCAGCTCACGCTGAGAACATTTTTACCCCCTAACAGAGTGTCTAACATTTAACAAGCATTTTACTTCACATCACGCCACTGACTGGCTGTATGATTGAGCCAGAGTCGAGCGGCATCTCATCCTCCATCATAACGGGAGTAAAATGTGATATCGGTGTTTGTTTCTTACATGTGGATTGGCATGGAGACCGCATGACATCATTGGTGATGCGTCTGTTAATAAGCAACCAGCTCATTTAGAGAAAACACAGATTGGCTCTCATGTGCGTATAGGATTCAGAAATGCATTATAAATAAAAATTAGAGATGCACGATATATATCGAAATGCTGCAAACGTACATATGATATGCATTTCGCAACGGCTTGTGATTTTAATACTCTAAAAGATTACAAAAAGCCCAAGTTTTAGGTAGTCGCGGACAGCAGAGACTAGACTGGTACATACGTGTGACATTCTTAATGTTACTAAATGCAATAAGTACACACACACACACACACAGTGTAAGCCGCCTCTCAGACAGCATGTGATCCTGAATTAGCTATATGGCCAAATACACACAAAATTTTGTCAAAATGCACGTCTTTTTGAGTATTCATGTAAAAACAGTTATATCTTAAGTGGAGTAAACAGTTGAGAAAGAAAGCGTGTGTAACAATATATTGGATCTGTGCAGCTCTTAAAGGGACAGCGGTCTAATAAACCTGCTTCCGTCTGTGTGCTTAATGTTAATTAACGGGTGACGGGTGCTTAACCCGTCAGTTTAATATATACAGTGAAAACTATGTAGCAGTGTTTTATTTTTCCATTTTATTATTCAATTTCTATTAGGGGTGTCCATGGTTAACCGATTAACCGTTAAAAATTGCTTAACCGAGTGAAACAGTTTGCTCGGTTAATTGGCGTCAATGGCGTGCATTGCATTTAGTTGTAATAATTTTTTGCACCACCAGAGACCGCCATTAATTTGACTGATTCTTTGCACAAAGTTTCTAAAATAAAATGTGCTATAATATGACTGCATTAAATTCTAGGGCCTTGTTCACAGGCCGCGAACGCAAAAGTCAGTGACATACTTTAACTGCTCTGTCCTTACCACTAGGGCTGAAACGATTAGTCGACATTGTCGACAACGTCGACAATAAAAAATTGTCGACAAATTTCTTTGTTGTCGAGTAGTCGTTTGATCTCACGTGACCTAATGTAAGGGCCTGCAATATCGCTATTTGACCGCTACGATGTGACCGCAGCATAATGAACAGGCTGCGATGTCAAGATTGCAACGCTGGAGTGTGTGTGTATGTGCGCGCGCGCAAGAGAGAGAGAGAGAGAGGCGCGGGCGGCGCGATCGAACTGTGAGAGAGAGAGAGAGAGAGAGAGGCGCGGGCGGCGCGATCGAACTGTGAGAGAGAGAGAGAGAGGCGCGGGCGGCGCGATCGAACTGTGTGAGAGAGAGAGAGAGAGAGAGGCGCGGGCGGCGCGATCGAACTGTGAGAGAGAGAGAGAGAGAGAGAGAGGCGCGGGCGGCGCGATCGAACTGTGAGAGAGAGAGAGAGAGAGAGAGAGGCGCGGGCGGCGCGATCGATCTGTGAGAGAGAGAGAGAGAGAGAGAGAGGCGCGGGCGGCGCGATCGATCTGTGAGAGAGAGAGAGGCGCGGGCGCGATCTAACTGTGTGTGTGTGTGTGTGTGTGTGTGTGTGTGTGTGTGTGTGAGAGAGAGAGCCGCGATCGAACAGTAGAAACATAAAAACATACTCCGTCATTTTGTTCAAAGGACATCATTCAAACAGCAAAGTGTTAACTTATATTTGTCTACACTCGCAATAAAACACAACATTGTGCTTTTGTCACACTCTAAACTCTTGTCAAACTGTAACCTACAACTGTCACCTAACCACACACACACACACTCTCTGTTTTAAAAGCAAAACATTTATCCAACCCCATTTCAAAACAGTCTGTGGGTTCCATCTTTTGGACATTCATCATATCGTATTGGTTTTCATTTCTTGTCCTCGGAGTCGGAGCACTAATCTGTTTATTTTTAAGTTACACATTCTACATTGATTAAAAAAATAAAATAAAATGTGTTTTTATTTTATACGGAAATCAATAATTTATAATTCAGATGAGAATAAAGTTAGGGTTAATTAAAATTAAGGAAAACAAATATATTGATCTGAAATATAGCTAATTAATTTTAAATTAATTCAGGTACAATTACCAAACATATCACAAGGTCTTTTTGTAAATAAAACTATTGTCAGTGCATTACAAATAAACTGGTTCTATGCCTTTATTAATAAAACTTATTCGAAAAATACAAGGCTTAAGATATTTATGAAAATGCCTTCTGCATTTTTGTTTTACTTTACTCCATTGTACCGAAACCGTACCGAGCCGTGACCTCTGTGTACCATTCCACCCCTAGTTAGAATATGTATAACTCAATGTTTTAACTAATTGAAAAAGCTGAATAATTCCAAACTTACTGATTAGTAGGCGGAATAATCGGCGATTAGTCGATTAATCGTTCTAATAATCGTTAGATTAATCGATTATCAAAATAATCGTTTGTTGCAGCCCTACTTACCACTGCGTTTTATTTCTATAAATTAATTTCGTTTCAAATGTGGTCCAACCAGTTATTAAAGGTGTTAAAAATAAACTACCCCTTTCTCGTGTGTCTGTATCTCGGGGTTGCGGCGCGCACACCAGGGATTAGCAGCCGCGCGCCACCAGCCAGATGCGGGTGATTTTGTGTTGTTGCGGGTAAACTCGCTTCACCTACTGGCCACCGTGGCGGGTAAATAAAAATAGCATCATGCGACGTTCGTCTGTTATAGGACAAATTAGTTTGAATAAACGAGCAGACACTGACAACTCAGTGAATGTGCTTTCCACTAAACGAAACAGTAAACAAATCCTTAACAAAAAAAAAAAACGGCTATTCTGGTGGGTGCAGTGATGCGCTCATGTAAGGGTGGCGCTGGCAATAAAGCTCCTAAAATCTGTCACAAAGAACCGGCAAAAGTTATGAATATGTAAAATGTGGCAAGGAGATATTTTAATTATTTATTAAACAAGCCTATTTTCTTTGTCCGTGTCAGTTGCAAAGATGAAGTTGACGATGCTGATCGTGATCTTCGCAGTAGTGAACGCGCCAGAGAGAAATGCACATCTCATACGGATTACAAGCAGAGAGCAGCAGTCTGTGTCTGTTTTCTTTCGTTTTGAATTATTCTGTTAGACATGTCTGTGAGGCGAGTAGGCTACCTTATACTGAGTTTCGGTTCATTTATGAGACGAGCTCCAGTTCACGCGCCGGCGCCTCCGTTTCGTTATTATAGATCGTCTGCTATATTTAATTCTTACTTATTAAATCCAGGCAATTGGTTGATGAAACATTGATTAAAATTAAGATAGAATTAATACAAAACGAAATTCACTTTAAAGAAAGGTTTTGTGTTTTCTGTTTGATGTCTCTGTGAAAGTTTTAAAGCATCTTTTAGTGCCGCTTTCACAGCGCTCACGTCCGTAACATTGTGTTTTCCTCATAAATGCGAACTGAAATGAATATCAGTTCATGGTTTGTGTGTGTAGGCTATAAGAGAGAAAGAGAAAATGCCAGCAGCCTATTTCATTGAGACTTGAGATTAAATAAACTGCTTAAGTATTGTAGATCTTGTAGTATTAATTTTCACATGCAGTTACACATTGTCGATTAAAAACAAGAAAGTGCCTGGTAAAAACATTGAGTGGCACCAGCCACAGTGGCCGGTGGACAAAACAGTTAATTTCCATCCCTGGCGCACACTATGGTTAATAATAATAAGTTTTATTTATTTATTTATTTGGTTAACCGAGTATTAACCGCTAAGGGCCTCGGTTAACGGTTAATGAAAAACTTGAAAACGTGCAGCCCTAATTTCTATTGTTAAATAAACCCTAATGTAGGCCTACCTGAAACCCTAACCCCGCCTGGTGTACACTGACATTAAAATTACACTTACTTTTTATGCAATGCCACAGTAAAACCCTGCTGTTCAGACTTTGAGTTTTCAGAAGTCATTGGGATGCTTTCTTCTCACAAAAAGAATGGCAAACATGCATGTTAGTAATATCATTTTCAGTTTTTAAATATATTTAAATGTACATTACATGCTTAAAGCATAATCATAACGAATATCGCATTATTTAACAAGTTATCACATTTTTTCTTCAATATCATGCAGCCCTAATACAAAAACTTTAAGCCAGGCAACAGCAACGTAACGCACCCAGAAGCAGAATGTGTGAACGCATCAGCTGGATCCCAATATAGCGGGATGCCATGTACGGTCCTTCAACTTTGCTTAGTGACTTTAAACACCCAGAATTAGTAAGTGTACAAGCAAATGAGAAAGAATAGAGAAGCACCAATGACACAGCATATTCCCTCCTATTTCCTCTTGCTAACGGTTATTCTGGTTGTACTCTGAGGTTATTGTGGTCACTACGCTTACATTTGTTCAGTTTTCTAAAAGACAACTATATATATATATATATATATATTAGGGCTGTGTATCACCAACAATGTCACGATACGATACGCATCACGATACTAAAGCCACGATACGATGCGTATCACGATATGGATCAATTTGGAATAAAAATTTCTTTTGAGCTTTTAGTAACAGTAAAATCTGTTTATTGAATAACCAGTGTTATAACAGTTGTGATAACTGTAAAACTATTTAGTTTTTGTCATTAAAAAAACAATGAGTTACATAAATAAAAAAACTTAGAATGGCTCTTCCTTCTGCTTTTAAAGTCTGCCTCAATAACTGAAAAGTGATAACTGACAATTATAGTGACACTGAAGCATATCTACACTGCTCAATGACTAAACAAAACTTAAAACATTTCATAAAAGCAAAAATGGTAACAACTTAAATTTAACTTGGTTTTCTCAAACTCTTTTAAACACCTATTTAACAATTTGGTCTTAAGTGTTGGAATGTGCAACAAAGAAAGTCATTTCTCCTACGTTTAAATCATTTAAAATTATTACATTTTCAGATTTTTATGCAGAAACAACAATTGATTGACATGCTCATAAGAGAGTGACAGCAGAATATCTCGCTTAACTACAACTGGGGAATTGCCGTTTCTGTTAAAAACTTTTATGCTTATTTAAGACATAACCAACTGTGTTTAGAGGATACTTAGTGAGACCGAAATTTTTGACATCATTTTGCGTGTTTTAGTCTGTTAAAGCGATATAATCTCGCGAGCTGTGTGTGAGGCGGCTTTACTAGTCTATGTATGCACGCAGAGAAAAACAACTCTCAAAGAGTGCGCGCAAGTACTGAACAGTTTAAAATCGTTTGAATGTTTAAACTGGTAAGACTTAAAGACGTGCAAATGGTCAACTTTAGTCACGATGCAATGCTGGCCCGAATATGCAAGTGAATATTGTGTCCTCCTGAACGCGAGCGTGTAGTTTCACCGGCTGCAGCGCTGGACGCTTGCCTTGAGCAGCCCTTTGAGAGACGAGAGAGAGAAGACGCAGCACCATTGAACTCACGCTGTTTGTGAAATTGCGTCTCGCAGAAAGTTTTAAAATGACTGATTTGTTTTATAATCTGTGTGGATTCATTTACTAATACAACCGTACCTACATGCTAAAGTGAATCAATGTTTGCGGGAATGATTAAAATTGCACAATAGCATGCCGCGCCGAAATTCGAGCCCTGAATTGGCTACATTCAAAAGCACAACAGTATCGATATGGAAGCTGCTGTATCGATACGCGCATCGCCAGGAGTTCATGACGATGTATCGCAGTATCGATATTCTGAGTACAGCCCTAATATATATATATATATATATATATATATGTATATATAGCGCCGGAAAAAAAACCTGCAATCCTATTTTCAATTCATGCTTTTCATTGTTCACCCTGCCTTACTAGGTGTAAAATACTTGGTGTCATAATTATAGTCAAGCGGTATCAGTTTGAGGAGGAACTTCAGCTTCCCTTCCTTAAAGGATTAGGTCACCTCACAATGACATTTTTTCTGATAATTTACTCACCCCAATGCCATCCATGATGTTCATGTCTTTCTTTCTTCAGCTGAAAAGAAATTAAGTTTTTTGAGGAAAACATTTCAGGATTTTTCTCCACACAATGGAAGCGCAACCAACATGTTGAAGTCCAAATCAATGCAGTTTCAAAAGGCTTTGACGTGCTTCAAAGGGCTGTGGACGATCCCAGCTGAAGAATAGGGTCTTATCTAACGAAACAATCGGCCATTTTCTAAAAAAAAAAAAACATTTATATACTTTTTAACCACAATTGTTCGTCTTGTGCTGGTCTATGACGCCAGGCATTATGTCATCACGTTGGAAACATCACACATCACGTCATCTATCATATAAGTATATAAGTTATTTGTCTGTGTACTCCAGTTCAAAAAGGCAGGGAAGGGCGGGAAAAAAATTTCCATTTCATTTTCTCCTCCAACTTCAAAATCGTCCTACATCTTTGTTTTAATTTATTATTATTATTTAAAAATATATATTTTGTGACGTTTCCAACGTGATGACGTAATGCCTGGCGTCGCAGACCAGCACAAGACGAACAACTGTGGTTAAAAAGTATATAAATGTTTTTTTGTTTTGTTTTTTAAAATGGCCGATTGTTTCGCTAGATAAGACCCTATTCCTCAGCTGGGATCGTGCACAGCAGAGAGCTGCACGGGTCCGATTTTGTAAATCCGCACCCGCCCGTTAGCCTCGTGAGACCATCCTGATCTCGCGAGCTTTCAAGGTTTCACTCGCAGATCAGTCTGGATACCTTCCGTTAAAGAAAATTTGGGAGCAGTTCACCAAACGAACGTCCAATCAGCGTTGGCTTTGAGGCGGGTTGAGGTGTGACGCAACGAGAAGCGCGACAGTTCAGTCTAAAGAACATGGCGGCTTCAGCGGATGAAACTAGCATCAGCGTGGCTATCGAGCAAGTTTTATCGGAATTACAGAGTATTTCTTCACTGAAAGAAGAGCAAAACACTGCTCTGGAGGCTTTTCTCAGAGGAAGAGATGTTTTTGCTCTTCTCCCGACTGGTTTCGGCAAGAGTTTGATCTATCAATTGGCTCCTCTTGTCGTGAAGAAAATAGTCAGTACGTCATATGCTTCGTTGATCTGATTGGTTGATTTGGCCCGTCTATCACCAACATAGGCCAATCAGCTAACCAGTATTTTCGCCCCTTACCAAAACTACTTCAACGGAAGGTTTCCAGATGGATATGCGGAGCAAATCCATCTGGCGGAGTCAGGTTACCCGCCCGTACCCGCAGTGCTTAAAACCGCATCCGACCCGTTTTCCGACAGCAGCACTAATTAAAATCCGCAACCCGACCCGACCCGCTTAAAATAGAACCGAGACCCGACCCGCACCCGAAATAAACTCAGTTTAGCCAATCACATTATAGACACACTTTTTTCAAATTTGTATTGCCTTTGGCGGCTTGCCTTAAGACAAGAACAGCCGAAGCTGTCAAAAAGCCGATAGCCTATATGTCGGGAGACAGAGTGGGCAGACGTTATTGACCACTTCATTAAAGTCCCTGTAAAGGCAATTTAAAAAAAAAATTCTAAACACATTATAAATGTTAGAAATGTATTGCTAACACATTTTACAAAGACTGTGAACTGTGAAGTACTGAATTGTGGAGTTAGACCGTTAAACAGTTTTTCACCATTGCAATTTTCCGGATTTTCTGGGCGGGGCTAAAAGGGGGCTCGATGACGCACTGGAGCCCCTGAGCTCCTGGACACGCCCCTACTTGATGACGCACTGGAGCCACACTAGAGCAAATTCACATCAGTTTGCCGATCAATCGCGTCAGTCTATTAGATACTCGCCTACAGTTTGCTAGCTAGCTATGCCTTCATCACGGAAATGCGTACTACCTGGATGCCATCACGTACAAAACAGATCGGTGTCCTTGTTTACATTTCCGAAAAACGATCACATCAAGAAGAGGTGTATTAAAGAGCCACCTTGACGGAGAGATGAGGATCACCGACAAAACCCGCATCTGTAGTGATCATTTTACACGGGATAGTTTTATAAATGTTCGTCGGAGACAACTGGGATTCACTGATAATCCGCTGTTACTGGTGAATGTGGCCGAACGGGCCGAACCGACTATCTCCCGCCTTTATCCTCCCGTCGCGCCGACAACTGGTGCCATCATCGGCAGTGCGTGCCCACCAATGAGTGTAAGTTGCCTTGTGTGCTTATGTTATAATTATAATTGGTAGTCGGAGTCCACACAGTAACACTAAAGCATCCATTTCGGCTGTAGCGGTGACAGAGTTGAGTGTGGCGAAGGCAGCTTTCCCGCGAGTGGGCGTGGTTTCAGCGCAGCCAGCGGACACGCCCCCAGCGTTTGAGAGCAGAGACTACTGCTAATTTTTTCAAGATTTTAAAAGCTTATTTTATGTACTTGCCGGCTTTTTTTATCATTCAAATTTGGCTGGGTGACTAATAACACATTTGTCTGTGGTGTGACAAACTCAGAACACACACTTCATTTTGACTTTACAGGGACTTTAAGTTTCTTATTGTATAAAGCATTTCTTTAAAGTGAATTTTGTTTTGTATTAATTTTATCTTAATTTTAATCAATGTTTTATAACCAATTGTCTGAATTTAATAAATAAGAAGTAATAGCAGGCATCAGGACACGGAGCGGAGGCAACGGCGCATGAACTGGAAATTAACGAAACTCAGCATATAAGCTACATGCATCACAGACCTGATAAATATATAGAAAGCTTGAAATGTGTACTTATAAACAAAACAATTCAAAACGAAAGAAAACAGACTGTTCTGTATCCTGGCTATATTTGACATAGGCCTACTCGCTATCCATCTAGATTCTAGACGACTCATGCAGCAGTTCGAGTGGTTGTGATTTTTTAAAAGTGAATGTAACGTTAGGCCTAGAGACTCATGGGAGAGCGCGGGCTCTAATAAACTAAAAACAAATATTTTATCAACTTGAAATGCAGGGCAGGCATAGTTTTGTTTTTGTAGATGTGTTCCTAAAAATATGCATTTATTTTTACATTTGCACATGACTGTTTTGAACCCGTGTTTAGACCCGCGTTTCCCCGTGTCCGACCCGACCCGCATCCGTATCCGACACAGTTGGATATTTTTCACCCGTTTGAGCAAAATTTGCGGGTCACCCGTCGGGTACCCGCGGATACCCGAACCCGTGCAGGACTCTGGTGCACAGCCCTTTGAAGCACGTCAACGCCATTTGAAACAGCATTGATTTGGACTTCGACATGTTGGTTGTGCTTGAAGTCCGTTGTGTGGAGAAAAATCCTGAAAAGTTTTCCTCAAAAAAACTTCATTTCTTTTCCCAGACTGATCTCATGAAATAGCGTATGTATGACACGCCAATTCGTATTTCCATTTTTGGCGTGCTATCAACACGCATAATCGCTTTTCAGCGTGTTTATCAACGCCATTGACTTAACGTTACATTACTATATATAAATATATGACCTACCCCAACGACGTCCCTAAACCTACCCGTCACTTGGGTTATTAGCATTTATGACTCTTCCCCTACCATCCTAGGAAAAAAAATATCGCTCCCCAGATGTAGATATTCATTTAGCTTAGTTTCGCTCGGAAATTTAACGGCGTACACATACACGCGGCGTGGACATACACGCGGCGTACACATACACGCGGCGTGGACATACACGCGGCGTAGACATACACGCGGCGTGGACATACACGCGGATAGCTGAAAATGCGTATAGATAACACGCCACTTGATTTGAAAGTGGCGTGTATGTTTACGCAAAGTCATGATGTCATGTTGCTTTTCCACTGAAAAAAAGAAAGACATGAACATCTTGCATTTATCAGGAAATCTTCATTTTGAGGTGAACTAATCCTTTAATCACCAGCTGGCATGTTAAATATTCATTTAATATACTGGGACACCATCACTAAAGCACCTGCATCTGTCACAGTGACTGTCAAGTGGCTACTACCCAGGGGGTGAGTGAAAGACAGAGAGAGAGAGAGAGAGAGAGAGAGAGAGACAGAGAGAGAGAGAGAGAGAGAGAGAGAGAGAGAGACAGAGAGAGAGAGAGAGAGAGAGAGAGAGAGAGCTCATTTTTATGTCAGGGATTCGCCCCCACATCCCATCGTCAAAGATCGCATTAGCATTCCAGCAAAGAGACAACAGCCTTCTGTCTCTGACGGCATCCAGCACAGCAGCTCCAACACAAATCTGATGTGCACTTATTCAGCACATCTCAAACACATGTCAGTATTCCTGAGAACAGTGTGAAGGTCATCAATTATCCTATAAGAAATCTCCTTATACTCTACCTAATTAATAACATGGTCAACTGTGAGTCCCTGTGCAGACTGGAACTATTTTGAGTGCAGGTTTTATATAAGCTCTACAGAAAGGCACTATTACCCAGTGCAAACAAGTGCAGAGAAGATTTGTGCAATTAACACTTCCAAGACTGATAATTAAAAGGGTCATCATACCATCAGCTTCAGTTCTGCTGGTAGAATGGTTTAACAAAGACATTTGTACTCTAGTTGGATGGTTATGCCAACATAAAGGCAACTAATATACTAATGTACACTCTTTTGTTAATTTAATTTGTATGTTAAAAATAAAAATGGGTTCATATTTGCACAAAAAAAGTGATAACTAAAAAAAGTAAACAATTGCTTAAAGTTTTTACAAGTAATTATTCAAGTCAACAGGTGTCATGTGTTGACATTCAGTGTCTGCAAAGAACATGTGTAAATATAACAGACTGCCCTGATATAGTCTTGAATCTCCAAACACAGCGTCATATTGTATAAACAGCCCAAACATATACACAAACTCTAAAATATTGAAACAGCATGTTAATGTTTATGTCTGACACACGTTGTCTGTGCAAGCTCATTTTAATTACAAGGAGATTCAGTGAAATCCATTACTTCACTGTTCTACTGAAAATAGTATAAAATAGGGCCGGGTGATAAGTGATGCATCGAGACTGCGATAAAATTCACGTTGATAACAATAAGCCTCTGGACATTTTTACTCAAAATGGATGAATCTAACAATCACACAGCAGAAATAAACAAGACAACGGCCAGTCAGTGCATGTCACTAATAAGCGATTTCTGTGTCTTTGTGTGAATGAATGCCGCGGTTTAGTCTGATACACAAACTCACACACACGTGACCACACTCATGGTGTTTTCAGCATCTGCCGGTCTCAATATACGAGGACATGAGCACTTGAACTTCATCTCCAGAGATGCTCTGAGTCACTTTACATCTGAAACTAAACCTAAACCAGAAAAATCTTCATGACAAACCATCCATATAAAAGTTCAGTTTAGCTTAAAGAAATTACGACTACTATATATCACTACTGTATACTAAAATGTACTACTTAAAGTAATAATAATAAAAGTTATATAACAATGGCATATTATACAAACAAGATATTTTAGCCATAAATTTATACAGTTCTGTTGTGCAGCATCTTTTTTGACAACAAATAAAAATGCAATGTTTTGTTGTAAATTAATTTTTTTTTTTCATTTGATTACATTTTAAAAGCTTCATTTGTATTAAATCATAAAACAGAATCCCCCAAAAATTAAGTGGAAAAAAGAATTTAGGGGAAAATAAAACAGATTTCATAGGGCCCTAAATTAAAAGTTAGCTACTCTGTGGAGTTTAATTGTGAACAAACAAGTTTACATTTATTCAAGATCGAACAAATACAGTACTGTGCAAAAGTTTTAGATCGGTAAGATTTTTTATGTTTTTAAAAGAAGTCTCTTCTGCTCACCAAGGCTGCAATTATTTGATAAAAAAACACAACAAAAAAAACAGTAATATTGTGAAATATTATTACAATTTAAAACAGCGGTTTTCTATGTGAATATACAGTAAAGTGTAATTTATTCCTGTGATCAAAGCTGAATTTATCATCATCATTACTCCAGTCTTCAGTGTCACATGATCCTTCAGAAATCAGGATAATATGATGATTTGATGCTCAAGAAACATTTATGATTATTATCAGTGTTGAAAACAGTTTTTTTTTATTTCATGATGCTATGATGAATAGAAACTAAAAAAGAACAGCATTTATCTGAAATCTAAAGCTTTTGTAACATTAAACTCTACCCTTCAAAAGTTTGGGGTCAGTAAGAATTTAAATTTAATTTTTGGGGGAAAGAAATATAATAAATCAATACTTTTATTCATCAAGGATGAGTTAAACTGATCAAAAGTTACAGTAAAGACATTTATAATGTTAGAAAATATTCTATTTCAAATAAACGCTGTTCTTTTGAACTTTCTATTCAAAGAATTTTGAAAAAAAAATTGTACACAACTGTTTTCAAATTTGAAAATAATAATGAATGTTTTTTGAGCATCAAATCATCATATTATCCTGATTTCTGAAGGATCATGTGACACTGAAGACTGGAGTAATGATGATGATAAATTCAGCTTTGATCACAGGAATAAATTACACTTCACTATATATTCACATAGAAAACCACTGTTTTAAATTGTAATAATATTTCACAATATTACTGTTATTTTTTTTTTTTTTTATCAAATAATTGCAGCCTTGGTGAGCAGAAGATACTTCTTTTAAAAACATAAAAAATCTTACCGATCTAAAACTTTTGCACAGTACTGTATGTGGAAATATTTCCTTCCCCATTAATAGTAAATGAATATCATGATATCAATATCATATGATAATATTTTCAGTCATATCGCTTAGCCCTAGAACAAAAGCTCACATCATGTTGTCTGCGTTAGTCTTCTTTAGCCGTTTCAGCCAAAGGCCACAAGATTTATTCCTTGAGAACAGCTTTCAGAGCCAACACTGAGATTTTGAAGGAATGCAGAGTTTAAGCTTCAAAAGCAAGTCTACACCTTAATCATTCCTACCTGAAGAGAGCTCCATCCAGGGATGGAAAACAAACGGCCTGGCTGAGGAAATTACCATTGATCGGTACAGCCTGTGTAAAGCAGGTCAGCTATAGTGAAGAAGACACTAACCCGCTAAGCTTGGTTGCTTGCTAATCAGCAGGTCAGGCAATAAAGCAACCTTAACCTTAATCCTCAAGTTCTTTAGCAGAACCAGGAAAATCAATAAGAGCCTGCTTCAATCTTTTCACTCAAGCTGGAAAGGTGATGTATGTAAACACTATTTTAACACAGAAAATTGCTTGCAAGAACAAATTTAGCAGACATTATTTAATGACCTGAAGGAATGAAAACTATTTAGCTACTGCAGCAAAAGCATCATTCATTCCTATACAGGGGAAACAGAATCAGTATATATTTAATTTATACAGTGAAAACTAAGCAGTGCATTATTTTTACATTTTATTATTTAATTTCTGTTGTTAAATAACCCTAATGTAGGCCTTCCTGAAACCCTGAACTCTGTGGTTTACTTTACACTGATGTTAAAATAACACTTCTTATGCCACAGTAAAATTAGGTTATTTCATTCCAGGATTTCCAGTAGGTTATATAATTTTAAAGATTATTTATTTTACACACTTTAAGCATTATCATATCAAATTGAATATCGCATTATTTAATGAGTTGTCGCATATTGCATTTTTCTTCAATATCGTGCAGCCCTAGTGTTTTGGTCAGTGAGATCCCGCCCACTGCCAATCTACCCAATAGTATTTATTTGCCAATTGTTGGAAAACACAGCGTTTCCAGCCATGAAAGCCAGCAAACAAACTGGGTCAGAAATCGCAGTTGTGTCCTCAATCTGGCAACCCATGTGAGCGGTATTTATTTCAACAGCTAGCTGTCAATATAAATTTTTTTCAGCGACAGGCCATGTTATAGACCCTGTTGACAGATATATGCCCTGCAAATAATACAAGTAGAAAATGGGATTGATTTAAAAGCTACAAATAAGGATACCAATGAAAGTGTGTTTACAGTAACTTGGAAACCAAAAGAAGAATGCAGTGATTTTAGAGATCGCTAGCAAATGGTTTGGACGAAATCATGAGTATTTGTAAAGTTAATTAAGTGTATATCATAAAACAGGGTTTGATACATGTTTGAAATATAAAACCGGTAATATCAATCGAGCATGTGAACTTGTTGCCCGAAACACATCAACAAGAAAGAATGAAGGCTACCCTGTAAAACAACTGACACAGAACTGACTTAAAGAGACGATCTGACGAGTTTTAGAAGATTAAATACAACCCGAAACTAAAAAGCAGACCAAGCCTCTATTTGAGACCGGCCTTTATTTATCCAAACCTGTCGCCAAACCAGGCATGTAAAAGAGACAGGCGTCTATTTGGGACTCGGCTATTATTTGAAGTTTTACGGTAGGTATATACTAAATATATTAGGTTTTCACCTTTTAATTTGAATTACTGAAATGCATCAACTTTTGCACGATATTCAAATTTTTTGAGTTTCACCTGTACTAGGCCAGAACTGGACTCCCAACTGAGCCTGGATTCTCCCAAAGTTTTTCCCCAATTCTGTCACCTGGCGTTTGGGTTCCTTGCCACTGTCGCTTAGTTAGTTGGGGACACTTAAAGCTGCCGTCGGCAACTCTGGCTGATTGAGTGGACTTAGGAAAATTTTTTAATGTTTACAACATTAACCAACTACCACTGAATACCCTCCCACCGAGATCGTGCTCGTTATTGCGCCATCACTATTCGCTACTGCGTGAACTTCAGGCAAACGCATGTGGTTGACGAGTGCATGCACGACTTGTGATTGACAGTCATATCTCACACCCCCCTGCGCTGATTGGACACAATGAACCGGGAGCGGTGGATTTTTGCAAAACAAATAACTAGGGGTGGTTAATCGGTCTGATTTCCCGATTCGATTCGATTACGATTATTGAAGTCCCGATTCGATTACAGTCGATTTTCGATTATTAGCGATTCTCGATTATTGATTTTTAGCGATTCTCGATTAGCGATTTTTGATTTTCCATTTCACAACAGTAAACGAAAATACACTACAAAGTGATTGCAGTATTAAAAAAAGTCAGCTGCTGAATTACTTAACTCTTTTATTGAGTAAAAATAACTCAAAGCACTTTCTGTGTCGTGTAGTTATAACTTCAGAATTATTTGTATGTAGCTTATGTTCTGTAGAACACAGAAATGAATACATCACATTGTGTTGTGACTCATCAAGTTGAACTAAACAATAACAAATAAATGAAAGGCTTATTTCCTTTAGGAAGTAGATCAGAACCAACATACTGTAGAAATTGGACAATTTTCTTCTAGAAAGACAAGGTGTTGTTCAGGTGGAGGAAGACTGCAGGTTGCAGTCGAAACATGTCAAGGTAAAGAAAAAGTTTTTTCTCCACCTGAACACCTTGTCTTTCTAGAATAAAATTGGCCAATTTAATCATTAAAAAGACCAAATGAACAATTTTGAACAACTTACTGTAGCTTCAGCTTATATACTGTACTGTAGAACACAGTGACAAAATGCAACACACTAACTTGTGAGTAATCAAGTTGTACTAAGTTGGCGCGATCAAACTGTGTGTGTGTGTGTGTGTGTGTGTGTGTGTGTGTGTGTGTGTGTGTGTGTGTGTGTGTGTGTGTGTGTGTGTGTGTGTGTGTGTGTGTGTGTGTGAGAGAGAGAGAGAGAGAGAGAGAGAGAGAGAGAGAGAGAGAGAGAGAGAGAGAGAGAGAGAGAGAGAGAGAGAGAGAGAGAGAGAGAGAGAGAGAGAGAGAGAGAGAGAGAGAGAGAGAGAGAGAGAGAGAGAGAGAGAGAGAGAGAGATCAAACTGTATGTGTGTGAGAGAGGGAGAGAGCGAGCCGCGGGCGCCGTTTCTTTTACGGTCTATGGCCGTTACACGCGCTTGCTAACTGGGCGCGTTCGTGACGTTCAACTTCCGGTATAACATTTTTTACAAAAGAAAATAATGCAAAAAATTAAAATAAAATAAAAAATTGATTTTTGAAAATTTAATAATCGATTCATACTCGTTCATAACAATCGCGATTAATCAATAATCGATTTTTTTCACCACCCCTACAAATAACACGCTCCAGGTGGAGATAGAAGCTCGGGTTTTTTTCTAAAACCACTTTATTTATGTTGTTCAGTCGGAATATAGTGTCGAATTTGCTGAATATGATAAAAAAAAAGTTGGCGACGGCAGCGTTAATATTAAAAAATATAGCACGTAATATTACATTTTTTGCAGAACTGCTTTATAGATGAAATGAACTAATTTAATCATTGATGATCTTTACAAAGGCACTAAATCATCATTGAACTGACTTCAGCTAAACAACAGCCGAAATGCATAATTTACCTTATCCCTGTAAAGCTGCTTTGAAACAATCTGTATTATATAATGCGATATATATCATTAAAGGTGACTTGAGAAGAGAGACAGCGTCCTGTACAGCTGATCAAGATTTAGGGCGTGGGTCGCCCCGCGGGGCACTGGGTGAGTTCATATTAAAGGAGGCGGCTCTGCTAGCTAAAGTTAGCTGCTAGACAGTTGTCCTCGACTTGGTGCTGCCTATAATAACAACAGACTGTAAAAACGGGGTGCAAATGGAATCAGACTATTTTAAGACTCGACAACAGAACTCACACTTTGACACAAAATATGCAACAGCTTGCAGCTAAAAATGCTAAAGGCACATGAACAAATATGGAGGAGATGATCAGCAACACAGAATATGGAGAGAAACACAATTTTATGAAACCGTAAGAGACTTAAGATAGTGCAAAAGGAAAACCCTCGATTTATATATCAGATACACGCACAAAAACAGCAGCAAAAAAGCAGAATTTACTATTATGAGATCATTTATATGTGCGATCAAAATAAATAAATTCTAGTTAATAGAATAAAAATGACTTTTTCCAATCAATGAATAATTGATCAGTGATGTTAGACCAACATCACATGAATTGGCTCTCCTCTGGTGTTTCCATGGCATCAGGTAAAAACCCAACAAATGTTAACAACATAATTATGATGCATGAATAAATTAAAATTCACAATTTTAATCAAAGACTAGCTGAAATTTATAGAGTTGCCAGGTAGAACTCAGTCATTTCAAAGGGCTCTTTTTAAATTTAGACTGAGTAGATGGTAATAGTTACATTTACATACTGATACTAAGGATCACCTAAAACTAACAAATCTAGTGATGATGACAATAACCATAAAACATAAACATACATAACTATACATAAACGCATGTACAGTGGTATCCTCGTTTTCGTTTACATGGTCAAATTTATTTTTTCACATGTTCAAATGGATCTAGCACACAGCTCTCAATCAAGAAACCAGTTACAGTATTTAGATGTGGTCACTTCAAATAAATGTTACTGGTTTTTCAAACCTTAGTACTCAAATTTAAATCGGCATACAGAAGTGTGGGATCCGCACGTGTGTAAGCGGAGCAAAACTTCTGTCATTAGAATCATTACAGAGAGGATAGTGGACTGGGAACTAGGGATGTCAACGATTAATCGACGATCGATTAATTGTCGATAAGACATTTAATCGATAAACCTTATCGATCATCGATTAAGCAGGTTCATGCGCGTGCATGCTGCTGAACCGTGAAACATGTGAGCGAGCGCGCCGGAGTTATGTTTGGGACTATTTTACACCTTCATCATGACTATAAGTTTGTGTGTGCATTCGCAGCCTTTTGTTTTCTGCTAATGTAAGTTGTAATACTGTTTATTTTGTGTACGCCTATCTAACTTATATCTGATTTATCTCATATTCATATTGGATACATTTGGTTAAGAATTGACGCTAAAGCCTGATCTTTAGCGCGCGCAGCTCAAACGGCAATGCACGACTAATAATGACTATTGGGACTGTCATATTACATAACATTATAAAGAGAACAATATTGTAATAAAACATTGTGAATTATTTGGGTTTAGTTGCCGTGTCGCGTTGTTCCAGGAAGATCCACAACATGAGTCATTCTGAATGGCACCTAACTTAGTTCAAGTTCACTTGTGCATTTACGTCATTTTGTGCAGATATAATTTGTAATATTATGTTTATTTTGTATATATCTGATTAATCTCACGTTTCTTTGAGTTAAATAACGCGCGAGCAAAGTGCTCAACGGTTATTCATTCAGCGCGCGCCTCTCAAGAATGCACGACTAATAATAACGATGATTAATTTGGGACTGTCATATTACATAACATGAGAACGCTATTTTATTAAATCGTGGTGAATTCATTGGGTTTAGTTGCTGTTTCCAGCGCGTTGTTCCAGGAAGAGCACGTCCACAACAGACACACATTCTGACAAGCACGCATCTGAGGTGGCGCTGGTGACACGTTGTATTAGTCGTTATATTTGATTATTAAATAATTAATTTAATTTAATTATCAATTACATCGAAACATTTTTACAATCCTACAAGCCCTTTATTTAGATTAAAAACCATTCTCATTAATTTGGTGAGGAACATAGCGTTTTGAGCAGCATTTGCAGACCCTCATGCTGTTGGCCATATGCCACTGCAGCAGACGCATATTACAGTATTAAGGCTAACGATTAATCGATTAATTGATCGTTAATTTAAACGACGATCGATCATGGGAATTTGTGAAAATTGACATCCCTACTGGGAACATTATATTTATACATAGCAGAGGAATAGTAGATCAGGTTTATATCCACATCCAATCATAGTGTTATTTTACATTTAATTATTCTGACATGAATACTACAGTTAGACTTTACTTGTAACTTTGATACACTGTATTCATCTATACTTGTAATTAGTCCCAATTGTTCTTATTTTTTTACTGACTGTTCACTTACCAGTAATAATGTTTGAACTTTATCAGTTAGGCAAGTATTTTTTTCTGTAGTATCGGAGAAAGTGTACTTAAGTAATAAATGAAAAGCAAAGTTATGCCCTCCCCTAGGGCTGGGCGGTATATCGAGTTTGTACAATATATCGATTTTTTTTTGTGCAACGATACGGAATGAGGCAATACCGTTTATCCAACTTTATCCAAATAGAAAAACTTAGAAAGTACCGAGATATATACCGTATATCGCCATTTAACCAAAAAATACCGAGATATGAATTTTTGGCCATGTCGACCAGCCCTACCCTCCCCAAATATTTTTTTTCTTGCTGATCTGAAAAATGATCCGATCTGTGACTCAAAAACGCACATGATCCGTGCCACTACTGTTGAACCCAACACAAGCAGATCAAAGCAAACCAGGGCATTCACAAACTCAAATCAGGAAGGAAAACATAATGAAAAGTGATTACATTAATTAAAAACTGGTCTAACCAGAGCATGGACATTTGGAAAGGATGACAGTCCAGAGTCTGGCAGGACAGTGTATCTTGGAAACACACTGGCTTCATCTCATGGGTGTCGTTTTGCCATATCCATTAGAAGAAATAGCAGAGTCAGACGTCAGTCATCCACACACTCTATTAGCGGCTGTGCAGCTTTGATTGATGTCTATAAATACAAACCACATTCTCAAGCACACAGTTGCAATCGCCAGCTTTTCAGCAATGCCCACATGTGTATCACACTGTTTTACAAAGCCAGTGGACAGGTGCTATTGGCACTACTTCACATTAGACCAACAATTGTTTGGCCCAGTTTAGAAAGCTTCATCTTGGCACCTCTTTCCGACAGAGACCTTTGCCAATAGGAGCAAAGTTTCTTCAGGTCATTCCTGCACTGTCCTACGTCGTGGACACCTCATCCCAGAGAGGACATAGACGCTGCTATAGGATTCTCGTTCTTTACACTGTCAATAACAAGAAAATGTAAGCTGATCAAATGTAAGCAACTTAGACCCAGATGTAAATGGATTAAGAGAGGAAAAAAGCCCAGCAAATGCAGTAAAATATCATCTCAACGATTGCCAAGTAACAGCAATTGCAAGTTAATAATAAACTAAATGACAATTACAATGATGCAATGACATCCACTTCTAATGTCACAGACATAATGCAAAATGTTGGGAATGATCGACAAGCAAATTTAAATGCAGGAGTGTATCCAGTTCTCTATGAGCAGAAATAGACATTTAGATATAACCATAACAATGCATCTCACTGCTGTAACCAAGAAACATGGATTCAGTTCATGATTTTTTTTATGTGAGCTAAACATGTAGTTATGCATTAATGTATTAAATCAAATGAGATTCAATCGAGATTATCAAACACACTTTAAAGGTTAACATATAAAACATGGGGTGAATTTTAAGCAAAAACAACTAGGCTTATATTGGAATATGTTACAGTTATAAGAATTTCTTTATCTCACCTTAGGTTCGCGATTACAAAATAAAAATTCATTTAGAGCTGTATTTTCAACATCAAAGCCTGCGGTTCTTTTCAACAAACATTCTTTGGTAATATTTAGCCGATTCAATCTTTTCAGTAAAAGCAAATGCTGTTCGTGAAGGGTTAATTGCCTCACCTGGTTTTGTAATGTGCAGCACTCCCTTAATTCAAACACCACACCTTAATCTACACGACTGAAGTAAGCAACCATAACTGCAATTATTTCACAACAGCTGAGAAATTATACCCGAGAATGATGGCGGTAAAACTTCACTCAAATGCTTCCTCTTCACATGCAAAACACACCTACACACTGCCAGACGTACAGAAAACCTCTATACACATGCAAACTGTACGAACAACAAATAAAGATATCCTTACATTTAGGTCTGAGCGATATGGCTAATAAGAATTATCACAATAAAATGTTTTATCAGTTGATATTGATAATCTGAGGTAGAATATTCAAAACATTTATAATGATAAAATATTTGTTTCTACATCAAAATATGCACGAGTTAACTAAAGTTTTTCAGTCTTTTTTCCTTAAAAGAAAAACATTTTAATAGAAAAACAATTTTTCTTAGTTTCTGCAGGTTGATAGTTTGTGTTTCCTGACTTAGATGACGTGTATATCTTCGGCACAGTTTGCAGTGCAGGCTGCAATATTAATAATATTATGTCTCTTAGAAATGCACATTTGACAGTAGCTTGAGTTGGGCATGTAAATTATTGCTCATTAACAAAAACAGTAAATGCGTAAAAAATGTAAACAACCTCATAGGGTAAAAATTTAATATTCTTTCTGACTGTTGAGTTATTTATTTAAGTTAACCATTTGTCATCCATAGAATCATACATTTAGGCTATATAGATCATGATAACTTACATGATCATTGGTAAAAACACGCACGCATAAAGCACCTCACCACCATGGTAAAATGTAACTATAGCCGGAATACATTTTTTTTATAAATACAGATGCACAAATGCTACAGCTTAACAAAAAATGCTGTAATTATATTCTATTAATCCTTTATACATTTCTACATTAATATACTTATATATATATATATATATATATATATATGAATATACCACATTTCTTCCATAATAATACTATGGGTGGACTGGCCATCTGGAGCACCAGGAGTTTCCCGGTCAGTGAGTAAACGCATCTGCTCTAGTAAGCAGATAAACGGTCCGTGTGGATCGTTTCAAATGAGTAGCGCTGTTTCATTCCGCTTTTGGTGCATAAACATTAATTGCTATATATTGAGGAAAATTGTATTGCGATAATTATATTATATCCCCAGCCCTACTTACATCACATACAGCCACCCAAAATCTGTCTTTAACCACCCAAAGAGAAGCACTGCAGTGTGTTGGAGATATTCTGACGATAAGCTTGCCTAAGGGGGAAACAAGTTATGTGCACTTGCAATGTCAAAATGTGTCATCTGAAAGTAGAACACAGTGAATTACCAGTATTAAATCAAAATGCACACTAAGGGCACGTTCCATGATATTACAGCCATAGTGGAATATGTTGCTGCTTTCAACAGGATTATTTTACACTTTCATTCACACATGGCGCTGTGAGAGCAACACTAATGTACGTAATAGGTAGCTAAAAACCCTGGGCATCCAATTTCACTAGTCAAACCAGAATTAAGATTTAAGATTTAATAATAGATTTTCAACATTACATAGATGATAGAAATGCCACAGCAAAGTTTTACTCCTGTTTACTAGACAGACCAGCAATGTCATGCATGAAAGTCTCAAACAGTGTACCTATAATTTAGCAGCAGTCTTGGGGGCAATATTAATAAATAAGTATTTTTATTATTATTATAAGTGTTTGGATTCCTGAAGGTCCAGTGTGAATGTAATGTAGAGGTAAACCGAGGCTTGAGTCCTCTTTAAAGGGGTAACCAGATGCAAAATTTACTTTTATATGGTGTTTGCATATAAATGTGTCTTTGCGGTGTGTGGACACAACACCATACTATGAACAAAATCCATTCCCTCCTTTTTTTAATCCTCAAAAAAAAAGTCTAAACACTCAATCAAGCTGTGTGGATTTTCTGAGCAATATGATGTCATATGAGCTCAGAAAATATAATGATGAGCAGGTGCTCATCATTTAAAGAGACATGCACCGAAACGGGTCGCTGTGAACAGAGCTGTTTTTGAGGAGGTAAAAAGGGTGTTTTTTACACAACCATTGAGGAATTTTAACCAAAGTATGTTACAAACTTTACATTAAGACTGTAAAGAATCAATTCAACTTGTGAAAAATGGGCATACGATGAGTCCTTTAAAGTTCAGATACAAGTCAATGCAAAGACTAATTACTCTGTTCAATTTGGACACTGAAAATGGGTTGGAGTATTTAACTTTAAAATGTACAATGTTGAAAATGTCATCCCTAGAGAGGCAGAGGTAAACTTGTGTAATTTACTTAAGATAGTAAAAGCCTGCTTTAATGGTCTTCAACCATGGGACCTACTAGGGGCCCTCAGCAAAATTTCAAGGGCCACAGTATGACTTAAAATTACGCAAATTAATGTATTATTATTCATACAATTAATTGTAATATTATTATCAATAAACTGATATAAATCAACCTTTATTAAGTGCTTGATTTGATATATTTTGTCTCATCTCCCCCCTAATTAAAAAAAAACAGCTGATTTCAAGTCAATTAGCTAAAACGGCTAGGAAAAGTAAAAAGCTTGTTCTCATATTACATTTAATGCAACAACATTCAGACATTAATTGTGGCTTAGAAAGAATGTTTAAATATTTTTTGGGTGGGGACCACTGTATGTATATATATAATCCTAATGTAGACAGTTATGACAACCTGACAGATAGTGAGAAAGTCTTGGTAAATCCAGACAGCTCGAGATTCATTTGTCATCGGTGTGTCAAACAAGCAGTTGAATTACGAGCCAATCTGACCTGTTCTGCCTGCCGCTGAAGGTACAAGTACAACAACACCTGACTTACCTTTCCAGTCTTGTGGTCGAACCACACCAGAGCGTGATTCCTGGACAACACCTTGCAGTCGAAGGTGGCGTTGTTCTGGGCAGGGCGACACCGGGCCACGGAGCGCCCGATCTTGACCGGCTCATCCAGGTAGACATGACGTTCCTGAAACGGGTGTGAATTCGGGCGGCAGGTGAACACGGCCAGCGCTGAAGGCATTGAGGATGGCTTGAGAGTGTTACTCCAACCAGAGACGAAAGACAGTGTTTCTTGATCCAGACTGACCTGTTGCTCCAATTCACTTTAATGAATTATCAGGAGACCAATGCACATAGTAATACGACAAAATATCAACAATCAAAGAAAAGACGAGGCTCTCCTGCTAAACCGACTACATTACGTCCACACGCCTGTACTTAGACACTATGTAGTTGATTTCTTGCCCCCTTGCGAGACCCCCATGATGCCGAACCAAACCCAATACAGCTGCTCAATTCCATACAAATCTGTATTTTCTGATGACAGTCCACTACTCGAGCTGTTACACCTCGTACCCTGCACAATCCATCCTCACCCCCCTTAACAAACATAGGCCTGGCGAATAAACAATCGAATAACACTAATATACTATTAACCTGTTGGATCCGTTAACCTGTAACGTTACTCCCCCAAAAAATAACAGTCCATTTGCGTTTCTAGATTAAGATGGCAGTGATTTCTAGATTAACGGGCACAAAACGCACTAATGTGACTGTTAAACCCTAATAAAGATTATTAATGTGAGTGGGTTTGACTGAAGTATGCAAGACAGACCATCAACCCACCACTCCCCTAAACAGAGCAGGCATTCAATACGAAAACAAAAGCACAAAGAGCTAATTAACCCAACATTAAAAATGACAAAATTTAATATTAGGTATTAGAAAACGCTCGCGCGGAGGGTGTTTTCTTGCACACGAGAGCGTTAGCTGGCTAACTTCATATTAGCTCGTTAGCTTCGCTGAGGTAACGGTGGCCCTTTATCTTCTCCTTATCAAGCCGCCCGGACTGAAAGTGACTTTATAAATAATTCCGAGTGGATTTATCCAGTATTGTTTGGTCCGTGGAACTTTCATTCACGGAGAATTTACGTGAATCCCGTACTAGCTCGAGAGCTCGATAACTAGCTTAGCTCGCTGAGAGACGCGAAAAATTCCCCAGAAAAGAAACTCATAAACGAATAAAGTCCGTGACACGATTCCGCGTTAAGCCATGGAAGTCTCCGCTCCCGGGGACACTGAAAACGGGATGAAAAATCGTTGTGTGAGAGGGGATAATTGGAAGTAAGTCGTCCTCCCGAAGAGATACACACACACATACACCGGCCACAAACCGCCGCGGGGCTCGCGCACCACTGAGCAAGGGGCGGGGACTTTGTGATGACACGCTATTGGGGCGGGGCTTTTGAATTGCGTTTCCAGAGAAAAGGATGACGTTTTTCATTTGGAATGAAAATAGACGGTATGGTGGCCCTGCAGAAATGAACAATACATAAATAAATACATGTAAAAATACGAATAAATGACTTAATAATTTGTATTTTTAATTAAAAAAAATTAAATTAATTTCTGTATTACTTTGTTAACTTTATTTGTTATTTTCTGTATTTATTTATTTATTTGTATTTTATTTGTTATTGTTTCATTTATCATGTATTTATTTTTATTTTTATTTCAAAGCGTTTCTTTATTGTTATATTTATTATATTATTATATATAATAATATTCTTATCTATTTTATTATTATTATTCTGTATTTATTTGTATTATATTATTATATTTATTTGCACATGGATTTATTTATACATTTATTTATTTAAACATTATTTATTTATTTTTGTATTACATACAATACATTGTTTCCATATTAGATGTTCGTATTAAAATGATCCCAACCTTTATGAATTTTAGGTAAATTATGCATCCTAGAATGCCTTTTAAAAACAGCACTGAAGGAGTTCCCATCAATGCTTGCCACTTTTCCCTCACTCTCTGGTCCAACATATTCGTTTAATAATAATAACAAAGTAGGCTACATATGGCAAACTGAAGAGTGTTTACTTAATATTTATAAACCAAGTTCAAAACAGACAGTACAAAACAAACGCATAGATGGAGAAATCAAAGCAATTGGAAGGTGCTTCTTGCTCCAGGCTCCCAGTAAAAGTAAAGTTATTTTTGGAGTTCAAAATCAACCCTGGAAAGTATTTTTGTTTCAGAAAGGAGGAGAGGGTTTCAAAGCTAACCCCACCCCCTCTGTTTGGATTTGGAATCTGTGGACTAAATTACACTGAACATCTGTCATTCCAAATAGAGCATGCTGATTTGACTCTAATGTCTTGCTAAGGCTAATCCAATTGCTTTGTCTTGGTTCTTATGTGACCCATAAGCAGTAATTAAGTGATCACTGGAACATATTCAAACAATGGTGTGGTTCAGTGATGGGACATTATAAGATGTTAAAGTGGCACAATATTAACTACATAACTAAAAACAATTATTACTCTCAGCAAGTGTGCAAAAAATATGTATACAACCACATTTAAGTGTGATAAAACCATATTTAAGCAAAAAATTTGACAATTTTGACATAAAAAATTATATTATTGGATTAAATAAATTAGCCTACATTAAACATGATTATGTAAAGATTGAATTATGAGAGAATTATTATATTTTTTATATGATTATTTTTTATATTTTTCACAGTCTGTCTGTCTGTCTGTCTATATGCTTTCTGTCTGAATAAAAAAATAAAAAATAAGAATAATAATAATACATTTTGTTTATAGGCGCCTTTCACTCAAGGTCACCTTACAAATATTCCTAAACACATCAGTATAACAACAGACAAAGCATACTATAATATACGAAGAACAAGATATTGTTCAATACGAGCAATCATAAATAAGCCTGTTTAAATAAATTGAGAGTTGTAACAAATTTTTTTTTCAATACCACAAGAACAATTAAGGGAAAAATACATACAATTCAGAGCTTTTATTTTCAGAATTCCAAAAGGTTTATGTATGATTTAAAGTCATTTATAAAGTGTAAGAAATTTGGTTTGCAAAGAGACGTCTTTTTTTATATGATGTTTTTCTAATAAAATAAATAATTGTGCACAATGTATTGTTCTTTACATTCTAAAATGTCATTATTAAAAAAAAAATTAAAAAGGACATAAAATACACAAATATCATACAGAGGATACTGTGACTACGTGCGCGCTCCCGTACAGATCTTGAGCTCACTCATGACGCCAGCACGCTCTCCACGCAAGCTCCGCCCCTTTCATCCTGGACGTGTTTGTATTTACAGCTCAAGTTCCTGTAGTTTTCATCAATAAACCGAGTCCAAACCCACCTGAGGGTATCACCATGGCCTTTCAGGGGTCTGGGGAACTGGAAGATCAGCTCGAGGAGCCAGAAGACACGCTGAGAGTTTCTCCGGCCGAGGAAATGCCCGTCGATGGGCCTCCAGCACTAGAGGAGCCGGAGCCGTTACTGCTGCCGTGGGATCGCTTCTCCTCCTGGCTTCACTGCATCTGTGTGGTCGGCTTCGATCTGGAGCTCGGGCAAGCTGTGGAGGTACAGAAAACTGTCATATTAGTCATATTAGTGCTGTCTGTTCTGCTGTCAGCTGTCAGTTAGCCTGCTAGCCGGCTAACTGTGTGGAAGTCAATAGCAAAACCTGCTAGCATCTGTGGCTATTGCTAACAAAAATAGTTGAGTCATCAAAAAGTACATATACATGGATGCTGAACCAGTGTAAGCAGCTCGTTGGTATAATGTGGGTAAATACGTCTGAAAGGTTTCAGTAGCATTAAACATATTTTCGTTTATTTGTGCCATTTCCTGTTGTAATAATCTGATGTCTGTGCACATTATGTGTGTAGTTTGTCTGACAGCTAAGGGTTTATCAGGACTGTTATACAGTGTGTTGATCTAATCATCAGTTTTCTGAACTTTGGCACTTCAATACTTAGAATAAACAACAACTACTACTGAACTCCAAACTGAATAAGATCATTAGTGTCCATACCAAAAGCTTGGTTTCACAACAACAACAGAAAAACATCTTACTCAACCAAAGTAAAGGTGATTTTAGCACTCAGTTTCCCTCAATGTATCGACTCGAAAAGCATCAATGGCCATGATGACTGACAACTACTACGATGTGCCATTTATGCATATGTTAGTGAAATGCAGTTTTAAAAATACAACGTTCTCACATTTTCCTTGTTACTCTTTCTCCTGCAGGTGATCTACCCACACCACTCCAAACTCACAGAAAAAGAGGTACAAAAGCTTTCTGTTTTATATCATCCAGCTGAATTAAACCATTAATTCCGAGTCAATATTGAGTGTTCTTTTGTTTCTCTCATTTTAGAAAACAAGTATATGCTATCTGTCATTCCCAGACTCCAATTCAGGTAAAATTGCATTTCTTGACTATGGCTTTTCTTGATGCGTCTACTGTTAATAATGAACATTTGATGCACCGATGTTGTCACCTGTAGATTTGAACATGCGTAAATTGAACATCCTAAACTTTTACCCCTGGTTTCACAGAATGCTTAAGCCTAGTCCTAGACTACAATGCATGTTTAAGTAGTTTTAACTGAAAGCAACTTGTCTTGCACTGTCATATCTAAAAATATGTCTGTCTGTGTCTTTTTTTTTTTTTTTTTTTTGTCTCAAGATGCACACTTTTTTTTTAAGGCACATTTATAAAAGCTACTTAAATGTCCTAATTAAACTAAGGCCTAATCCTGGCTCAATCTAAACCCTGTCTGTGAAACCAGGCCTTAATGTTTTGACACTGAAACGTTCAGTAGATCACACAGTTTATTCATCTATCATGTCAGAACTGTGTGCTTTCTGATCTGATTCTTTCCCCCACTATCTTTGTATTTTATAATGCAGTTTAGATGATTCTTCTCTCAGTGATTATTATCAGTGTATTTTTAAAACTGGCATAAACATCAATCACTTTCCATACTGTATTTGAGTCTGTCTTGTGCTCAAAGTGTCTGTGTTGTGATTAAGCAGTGCCGTTGTAGAATGTGTGTAGTGTTTTCCTACATTAAGGTTTGATCTAGAGGATTGTAATTCATCTGAGTGAGTCTATGACCCGTGTGTCTTACACTAATGTGTGTGGGATGAGACCTCGACATCCTCTCTCCAGCAAGCACATTCATATTCAGAAATGAACTCGCAGCGTGGGTTGTGAAATGCTATCTGACTGTTCTGTATTAGAGATATTAATGAACCGTCACTTTGTAGGTCAATATGTGCATTTGTAACAGATACTCTGTAACAGTATATTTGTTGCTACGTTTACTATTGTTACTGAGTAAGGTCAATATTAAGGAATCACCCTGTTGACGTTGAGTTGAGTTGAGATTCTCTTAATGCTCCTCACATATACTAACAGCTTGCAGTTTTGTTTTATGAATGAATTGTCATTTTGACATCTTGCAATTTTTAAAAATGAAATTTTCATCCTCATATCATTCTAAACATTCTTCTGTGGAAATCAATATTCTAGCAGAATGTTGAACACTTTTTTTCCCATCCATAATCAGTTTTGAGACATGATGCAGCAATATCATTGATGTCAATCGTGGCATGATTCATCTTCATGCTGAATATTTGAATATATATATGAGATGTGAGAGCTGTGGTAGTAGATAATCAACGAAAAATGAAATTTATGCGGGTGAATAAATGAAGACAGAATGTTCATTTCTAGATTAATTTATCATTTAAAACTCATTGGCCACAGATAATAATTTTCTTTTTTTTATGTAAATGATTCGTTTTAATGTATTGCCTTTTATGTTGACAACTTTGCTTATCTCTAGCAAAAGTCCTCCGCGGCGTTGGTCAATAGTGTAAATAGAGCGGCCGGTCTGTGTTGTTTTCCACAGTATCAGCTGTGATAATAATGACATCTCAGATCTTCTTCACACAGATTCAGCTCGTGTTAATTTTGTTTGTAATAAACTTGGGTTATTAATAGCGATGAGAAAGAGGAGGAACAGGATTTGAAGATTACAGGACAGTCCAGTTAATGACTTTGTAAATACACAGACGGTCTTACTCTGGGTGTGTGTGTGTGTGTGTTTGTGGAGTTCACTCTCTAGTGAGTCTCCTAGTGTGACATTGATCCTGTTCTCGTCTTTCTGAAACTGGAGAACCCGATGTATGAGCAGATCCCATCAACTCACTCCAGCTCTCGTACTAAACACTATCTTACAGGATGTAGCATGTCTTGTTGAAAGCACAAATGTGTATCATATTTTACAAGCTAGTTAAAAGGCAATTTTATCATATCGATAGTTCCAGCTCTGAAAATCTGACTGGATGAGCAACATTTAAAGATTGTGTTGGCACATTGATTGTAGTATGTGCAGCAAGGCTCTCTAAGGCTTTGTGATTATTTTTTTATCGTTTAATATACAAGTATTTAAATATATTAATATTGGTGTCATTTATCATATTACTTGCTCATACAATGATTTTACCATTGTAGAAGTCAACATGAAATCAAAATTGATCTCATCAAGTACAGTGGCATTCAAAAATCTGTCAGTAAAATGTATTTTTGAAGAAATTAATGCTTTTATTCAGTAATGCATTAAATTGATCAAAAGTGACAGTAAAGACATTTAGAATTTAAAAAAATATTAGATTTGAAATAAATGTTCTTTTCAACTTTCTATTCATCCTGGAAAAATGTTTCACAGTTAAAAAAAAAAGCTGTTTTCAACATTTCAACTGCTTTCAGTTAAGCAGCAAATCATCATATTAGAGTGATTTCTGAAGGATCATGTGACACTGAAGACTGGAGTGATGATTCTGAAAATTCTGCTTATTATATTATATTACATTACAGTTCATAATAAAGGTTTTCTATTGTAATATATTGTAAAAATGGAATTTATTCCTGTGATCAAAGCAGAATTTTTTGGGGTCGATAAGATTTTTGGCTCCATTTATAAAAAATAAAATAAATAAAAAACACTAAAACAGTAATGTAAAATATTACAAATATTTGACATTACTGTTTTAGTGTATTTTTTAAAACAAATGGAGCCAAAAATCTCATCGACTCCAAACTTCTTAATGACATCTTCCATGATAAAAGCATTGGAATGCAGTGATTTTGTTGTCTTATTGCTTGAGACATTCTACACTTATAGGATATCCTGTTGTAAACGGTCTGTTCGTTGACAGACGTAACCTAATCAAACCTGATTTGACTTGTGAGTCTCGCGTCCAGTTCTCATAGTCCATGATTCACTGATTCCATTGTGAAAATGCCTCTCATCTCAGACACGAGTTTCCTGGAGCCGTTTTCCTCGTGGAGGGCCAAGAGTCAGATGCCAGTGTTTATGGGTCAGGCTGTGCATATGGAAATTTCTGGTGTGCGTTATAGCATGTTTTCTCGCATGCTGTGGGTGAGGCACGAGAAAAGCATGTGGGTTGCTGTGGCAACAGAGCTCCTGCCACCCTATCAGATGTGAAGAAGTGCATCTGTTGTGACATTACGTGTTTGTTCACTGTGCGCAGCCAACTGCATTTATTTCACTCGTGTTCGGTAAATCTGTCAATGTCTTATAATCATGGATGAGACTCCATCTCGGTTTTCACTGAAATTTCTAGTAAATTTGACAAATAATTGCAAAGGAGCGGCAAGCAACACTGAATAAAATGTGCAATTTTGAAGAAGACTGAAAAAATATTTTCTTGTAAACATACTCCAGTAGTCCTTATTTTGTGTCCTTTACTTTTTGCAGTGGTAAGTGCATTATACTGGAGCTTGTAGTGGGAATATTAATATGTCAATTGTGGTCTAATTATTAAAATGATCAATCGCAATGTATTGAATACATATTGAAATGTAAATGTTGATGTCACACAACCATGACTATTTTTGAACAGGCCATTTTGTGCCCGCGTATATTTGTAAAAATTATATTTGTCAACCTATATATATATTTTTTTCCATGTTCAGGCCACTTTAATTATCATAATAGATGTACCCCTAGTTGTGGATTAAAGCATAATTATTAATGATCCTGATCATCTTGTGCTTGATTATTTAAATGAGTTTTCTAGATCTGGCATGTAACAAGCGTGTAGTTGGACGTTGTTGTGTGCTGAACTGCATTCAGTAGGATTAACTCTAAATATTGTGTAAACGCTGCTTTTTATAGACTCCCGTGGTGTTGAGGAAAGGGTTAAAGGGGAGGATGAGGTAATCCATCAGTCACGGCCCTCAGATAGATCCAGTAATCCGGTTTCACACTCGCTCAAACCACCTTGCTTGTTCCTTGTGGCCCACACACATCACTGTATGCAGAGAAGCCAAAAATAGAGACAAACACACACAAACATGCCTGTCCTAATCTAAACCGCAGCAGTCGGGCCCGGGACATCATAACAGCCCGAAGTCATGATTCTGTTGGTTCTTCTAGAACAAGTACAGATGGTTCCTTAATTTATGGATGTTGCATCTTGTGTTTGATTATTTGAGAATATTTGGAAGACCTGAAAATGTCATTCCCCTGTTACACAACATGCAGATTATAGACAGAGCTTCAGATTAAGTAAAGGTTGTTATTTATGTTACAATTAATAACATCATATCGCACACATACGCATACAAAAATATTACTTATACATTTATTATTAAATGTGTGTATACAATGTGTGTGTAATTTTCTTTTAGATCTGAAGTTTAGTGTCATTCATTGTGATCTATTGACTGTTAAATTTGCTTAAGGTGCATTGTGTAATATTTAGGAGGATCTGTTGACAGAAATGCAATATAATATACATAACTATGTTTTCAGTGGTGTATAAAGACCTTACTTAATAAACTGTGTTATGTTTTTATTACCTTAGAATTCTGTCTACACTCACTGCGGGTCTCCTTACATTGACATGTTTCTACGGTGGCCCTAAACAGACAAACGCGTTTCGTCACTGTTGTTCTTCGTGCAAAGAAGCTGCTAAAGCCAGCAAATAAAACACTGACACAATGATAAACAAGTAACAATAATATTCGCAATAACATCGGTTTACTGAATAATTAGGTAAACACAATTTCTTAATTTATCTTTGTAAAGAAACCTCATTGCTTAACTGGCTACTCTCTGCTGTCTCAGACGACGACATCACTTCCTGTCATCCTCCGTAACTTCTGTTGGGTGCAATTCGCAACGTCACCACTAGATGCCGCTAGAAATCACACAGTGCACCTTTAAAGACCCCATGATATCAAAATATACTCTTTCTGTTTTTTATTTATTTATTTAAGTCTGTGTATTGAGGCCATATTTTCTAGTTCATCTTAAAAAGTTGACTGTATAAAGGTTTAGTTAACATGCACATTTAAAATTTAAAGTCTCTTTTTGAATTCTGGAAATATTGATAGAAATGGAAAAATAAAATTCATTCTCTCACAACAATTTGAAGTGTCTTCACAGCTTTTGTCTATTATACAACATGCCAAGTGCAGTTTTGCTGTACTATGATGCAAACTGAAGCCTGTTATTGTTGCATCCTTGGCCTTTATTTCTGAGAGATGATGCAGAACACAATGTTTTGGCAGACTAAATAATATTGTGGCTGAAGTTAATAAGTCAGATATGTTTCGGAAAAAACAAGCTTGGTTTCTATAAAACGTCCTTGATTCAGCCTGTGCACATTTGCGCTGTGTATTTCTGCAGATAAACGTGAGTGTGTGTGTGTCTCTGGTCACAGGTTGTCTGGGGGACACACAGTTCTGCTTCCGTTTCCGGCAGGCCACGGGCAGAAAGTCTTCACTCGGATGTTTCCTCGACCACTTCGAGCGAGATGCGCCGGTCTGTCTCAAGGTCAGTGCTGAGTCTGCTGAGGACGGCGACGTTAACTACTTATTCATTCAGATTGCCCTAAACCAGTGGTTCTCAAACCTGTCCTGGGACCCCTCGCCACTGCACATTGTGCATGTCTCCATCACCTAACACACCTGGTTCAACTTACCAGCTCATTAATAGAGTGCCGAAGTGATGACGTCACTTTGTTGGACAACTCGGAAGCTAGCGGCGCATGGGTTCCCTCGATCGAAAAGCTATGCATTTTCCCCATAGACTTTTGGAAAATCGCAAAAAATAAGATCTGTGTTCAACAAAGAGTTGTGACCCTTACACGTTTTGTCTTTTACAAGTTAAACAAGTTAATCCAAATTTATACATTTTGAAGCCTAAATAAAGCTGTTAGATATACAATGATAACGGTAAAAAGTTAAAAAAATCACAAGCAGGTTATAAGTTATAAGGTTATAACTTATAACTGTTTTACGTCATAGATCAAAACGTGAAAATATTTAGAGGCTTTGTTAACCACAGACCTTATTTCAGGCGATTTAGCAAAAACCCATTAAAAAAAACCATAGACTTTAGGGCGAGGGAACCGGAAGTGCTAAATGCTAACTCACTTCCGCGTTTTGGCCTACAAAGTGGCGTCATAACTTCGGCACTCTATACAGACTGCAAGACTTGGGTCCCGTTTACTTGCACGTCTCCGTTTTTCAAAATAACCATGTACATTTCCCTTCGTTTACACGCAAACAGAGAATTCGCCTCTGATAACAATTCTTTCTAAAAACTCCGGCCAGAGTGGAGATTTTGGAAAACTTTGTTTGCATGTAAACTGAGAAAAACGTAGCTTTAGGCCGCCGACGTCACAGATGCGACAGAACTTGCACTGCGTCAAAAGTGCGACCTATGTTTACATTCTCATTTGGCTTTGGTGATCATGGATGCATTCAGAGTAGCAGTCGCATTTATGTTGGTGCAAACCCTTTTCTGTTTGGATTTGCAGATACAGTTGCTCTATTATGTCGAGGAGCTGTTTCTATTTCTGGGATTCTGATTGGCTAATGTGGGCTTGAGCTTCTCGCTACGCTGCCACCTACAGTTCTGGCATGCTCTTGACGGCATATATACACGGGCTCGTGTAAACAAACACTTTTCTGAAAACTGACAGGTGTGCATGATGTTATTTTTGAAAATGGAGAGGGTGAAATGTTCATTTATGAAAATAGCCGGCCACGTGTAAACGTAGCCTTGAATTGGGTGTGTCTGATGAGGGAGACATGCAAAATGTGCAGTGGCGAGGGGTCCTCAGGACAGGTTTGTGAACCACTGCCATAAATGAATCATAATGTCACTAAAATACTTCTGCAAGTAATTTGTTACATGTCATTTCTAGTGAGTCATGTCATTTCATTCCGTCAAATGCGGGTAAAAATCAACTGTGGCGGGTAACGCTGTCAAATCACGAGCCAATTTAGCGTGTTACTTATGTTTACTCATTTTGTTGGGGAAGTTCGTGTAAGCCAAATCTGCGCAGATTTAGTGCAAATACTGAACTCAAGTCATCATGATATTTTAAATGCAGCGTTTTGCGCAGAATCTGCTCATATCTGGCTTACCTGAATATGCCCGTCACTACGCAGCAAATAACGGCACGCTTGTTCATCATTTGCATTAAAGCAATAGCGAATATTAAAAAGAATGTGGTTAGCAGAAAAGACATTGTTATTTTCCAGCATCCCACATTTTTTTTATGTTTTTGTACTGTATTGATCTGTCCAACCAAAATGTTTGGTGATGAGGATGAAAGAGGAAGGGAGGAGATGCTGGATAATATGCTATTTGAATAAGAAATTAATGTATGAAATCCAAATTTTAATATATATAAACTGTGACCTAGTTAATCTGGTGTAATTTTTCTTCTTCTTTTTTTGGCTAGTAGAAGTTCTGAATGGCCAGTAACTTAAACATTTTGTAGCCAAATTGGCCGGTGAGTGAAAACGTTCATTTCAAACCGTGATTACTACTAAGAGGAAACGTGCATGTTTTTCTTCTTTCCCCACAGAGAGATCAGGGCTATTACTACGGGTACGTGTACTTCAGACAGGTGCGGGACAAGTCGCTCAAGAGGGGCTACTTTCAGAAGGTATGACCAAGATGATTTGACCCTCACCATGAACATGATGCCTCGTGACAGACATTGAGTTGATCAGGGAGGTTTTGGATTTAAAGGGATATCTGGTAGTTGTTGTAACATGCAGTTTGCTTCTGGCAGTGCAATAAACAACTCCATTGAAGCATTTTGTGTTTCATCCACCCAAGAGATAATTCTTGGCACCTTGGTGTACATTATATCATAATTTATACACATTATGTTCCTGTCCTCTACTCAAATGGACCCTTTTCACATTTCAAGGGTTCTCAGAAGCACAAGTCGTGTGGATCAGTTTTTTTTCCATTCATTTCTCTATGGGAAAATGCTTTGACACGCACATATAATGTTTGTTAAATCATTATATATGCATGTATCGTTAAAAATCAATTTCCCTTGGAAGAAAATGAATCCAGAGTTTTTACTTCTGTATCCCGACTGTTGCGCTCTATAGCCATGACCAAGAGACTACAGCTACATTTTTGTTTCCAAAAAATCCATGATTGCATTCCCACGACTTTCATAAAGAAAAAATACAGAGTTTAATTAGCCTCTGATAATAAATAAGCCATTATCAGTGTTAACTAGTTTTTTTTTTTTTTTTATGCCAAGGTAAGATAACACAAAGTATAGTGTTATAAATATACATAAAAAAAGCTTTGCTAGATTTATGATATTAATAATTGCACGTGTCATCACAGTCTGTGAAAAGGGTCCGTTGTTCGAGTGTTGTGTTGCAGGGATTAGAACACAATTAAGTCGTTTTTTTTAGTCTGTGAAAAGCCTCAAATGTTTTTTTGCTTCATTTTGTCCCAAGTTTGCTATTTTTGCTGCCAGCTACGCTTAAGCACAGCACTGAACAAGTCCCAACACCACACGAGCATCCTGCGTCTGATTTTCTGTAGTGTGTGATTCTGTTCTATCACCAGCGGAGCGAACGTTGTTCACACCCTAAAAATAGAGGCGGCGATTAGCTGGTAGTTCTGGAATTTTTCAAGAGCCTTTAATTCTCGTTATTTTTGAAGACACAGGTGCTTTCTGGGACCTTTTCTGCCCTGCGGCTTCTTATGCAATTCTTGAGGTGATTCACTGAGCTTCTATAAAACGTTGTGGTTTTTGACATGAGCTGACACAACCCAGTTTGTCTTCTTTGCTAACGGAACGATGTTAGCTACTCTACAGTTGTTGTTTTTCCACTTGCAACTGATTTCTGATGCATCTACATTTGGTCCTTAACTCTATAAAGCCTACTGTATCATACAGGTCAAACTCGAAAAATTTGAATATCGTGCACAGGACGCTGTCTCTCTTCTCAAGTCACCTTTAATGATATATATCGCATTTTATAACAGATTGTTTCAAAGCAGCTTTACAGGGATAAAAGGTCAATTATGCATTTCGGCTGTTGTTTAGCTGAAGTCAGCTCAGTGATGATTTAGTGCCTTTGTAAAGATCATCAATTATTAAATTAGTTAATTTCATCTATAGAGCAGTTCTGCAAAAAATTGAATATTAAGTGCAATATTTTTGAATATTAAGTGTCCCCAATTAACTAAGCGACGGTGGCAAGGAACCCAAACGCCAGGTGACAGAATTGGGGAAAACGTTATGGTTTACCACCACCACGTTCGCACTGGAAAACTTCTGCAGTCCCTAATTGGCCAAAATGCTTTGAATTTTGAATTTGTTTGAAGTTTGAATTTTTGAGGTTGAATTTCAGAATTTGAAGTTCCGAAATGAAAACTTGAATCTGTATTTTTTTAAAACTGAATATTTGCAGTATAAGAATTCAGAACAAAAAAAATATCTGTTTGAAAAAACATGTCTATAAAATTCAGCCATAAAAACATTTCAATTTGTTAAATTTCAAATCTTCAATATTCGTTTAAAAAGAAATCTAATTCAGAACTATTTAATCTACCACCTAAAATTCAATTTTGTTAGATTACACTTGCAAATAATTATAATTTACACACAATTCAAATTCAAATCATTTTGTCATATTATTAGCTCCATAAAACTTTGGGAGAAACCAGGCTCATTTGGGAGTCCAGTTCTGGCCTAGTTCAGGTGAAACTCAAAAAATTTGAATATCATGCAAAAGTTCATGTAATTCAAATTAAAAGGTGAAGCTAATATATTTAGTATATATAACTATATACATATGCATGATTAAACTTTTCAGAGGGCCGACATTTCTGTATTTAAATAAATTTTTTAGAGATTTTGAATTTGGGGTTTTCATAAGCTGTAAGCCATAATCATATGCACGATATTCAAATTTTTCGAGTTTCACCTGTATTTGATACACAAAATTAAAAAGCCTCTGAATGATCAACATGATCAAAACGTTGCTGAAAATCTGTTGCACACAATCTACTACATTTCTTCTGTCATGTAATTTGATAGTTAATACTTTTTAAACAAGTACATTTCCTTTTAGTGTAATTGTACAAATGTACACCTTCAGCTTGTGGTTCACGTGCCCTTTTGCTGTGAAATATTTACAGATTTTTATGAAGTAAACACAAGAATAACTTCTATATTATTAGACATACATCATTTTTAAATCAAATATAATCCATCAGGTTTTTGATTTCATTACAATCATCATTGTATTGCATTGGTTTATGTTTTAACTAAAGAGGTTTGATCATAAAACTAAGCTTTTAAATATATTTTGGCAGATATATAGTGACGACTGATATTTATATGCATTTAATGTAAGCGTCTGCATTAGTGTTAAAAAGATCTAATTGATTTACATTACAAGCTATTAGAATTTAATCTTACTTTTTGATCATATAAATATCAGAATTTGCACAAAATTGGGTTTGGGTCTCTTAATAGAATTGGTGTATTTTTTTTTCCTCCTCGAGTATAAGCGCCATTTTCTCACCATATCATACTACATGAGCCATAAAAGTCTGAAGTATCATTTATGATGTATGGCTCCTTTGCCACACAATGAAATCAAGCTCCAGAAATGACTAAAATCACACATTAATGTGTCTTAAAAGTACTTTATGCAGCGTATTTGAATGTATGCCAGTGTGAATGCACTTTTGTTTCTATGTCATGAAAGAAAAAAGCACCTCAGCATGAAAGTGCTTTTCTTAACTGAACTATTCCTTTAAGATCTTGTTTGTTGTGTTCTGGCCTGTATCCTGAGAGGATTTGTGAACTTCATGAGCTGTCTCTCATCATGTATGCATGTGTGTCTCCAGTCTCTGGTCCTCATCAGCAAGCTGCCGTACGTGACCTTTTTCCACTCGTTGCTGAAGCTCATCGCCCCGGAATACTTTGAGAAACAGGAGCCGTGTTTAGAGGCCGGTGAGTCCTGAAAACATGGACAACAAACCGACACTTATTCTGAAAACAAATCAAACTCCGCATCATTAGTGCACTTTGCAAAAACAATCATCATTATTAGTACCGTTGCTAGGAACATTACAAAATCATCATGCATGAAACTCGCTTCCTGCACCTTGATTGGACGTTTATGTGGTGGATAGAACACAAGCAAAAAAAAAAAAATTTAGACTTGCATTCAAAAGGTGCTTTTCACTTGTAATGGCTGTAATGAACCACCTAGAAAACCCTAACAACCACAATGCAACACTTCCCAACCATATCTTGCAACTCAAAACACTTTCCAGAAAATACAAAACTCTAGTTGTTGCCTAATCTTAATTTATTGTTGACCTCTATTTGTTAATAAATGTTTTTGTTTTTACGTTAAAGCTTGCAATGACATGGACCGGTGGCCCACGCCGTGCCCAGGGAAGATTCTTACGCTCCCCATCATGGGTGTGGTCATGAAGGTAATCTTTGTGAGATTCTAGCCAAGTGTTTGACACTCCAGTGCACTTTATTCACGAACGCTGCCATCTGCTCTCCTCAGCTACGCATCCCCACATGTTATGACAAGCCTGGAACTTCTCAGCTCGTCCAGTCCACACCGGTATGAAAAGCATCGCCTCTGCCAGGCCTGTAGGCGATGGTGCTGGTGTGTCATTTCTGTTAGTCTGTGTCAGTTTGCTCTTACGTAATGGAGTCTAATCTTTTATTTGCAGAGCGACAGTCTGGTGTCCATTGTCTTGCCGACCGTCCATGAAGTAGATCTCTTCAGGTAAAGCACATTTACTGTGTGCTACTGTGAATGGTACATAGTGTACTATATTTCATAGTTGGGCTGGACTTGTGTATTGCTTGTGCTCTGGGGCCTCCTGTTGGTAGCTGGGAAAAGTGCACGCCACGGACATTCAAAAGTTTGGGGTCTCTCTAATGCTCATCAATGCTGCATTTATTTGATCTGTAAAAACAGTGAAATATTTTATTCCTGTGATCAAAGCTGAATTTTCAGCATCGTCATTACTCCAGTCACATGATCCTTCAGAAATCATTCTAAATATGATGATTTGCTGAAACATTTCTTATTCTTGTTATCAATGTGATGCTGTCACAATATCAGTTGTGCTGCTTCATATTTTTGTAGAAACCGTGATACATTTTCTTTCAGGATTATTTGGTAAATAGAAAGAACAGCGTTTATTTCAAGTTTTTTGTAACGTAATAAATGCATTTACTGTCACTTTTGATCAATTGAATGCATCCTTGGTGAATCAAAGTATTTATTTTTATTTGTTCTTACCCTAAACTTTTGAATGGCAGTGTGTTGGTCATAGTGTGTTTATACAATTAATCTGTAAAAATCATTATCACTCCTAATCGCACATTATATGGTGTTAAGTAAACAAAACCTTTTCATTTCAGCATCTGTTGATGAGATCATGTTGATCTGTTCTGTAACTGTTTGCTGTTTTCACTGTTTCTCATGTTGCAGGTGTTTCTATCCAGTGTTTTTTCATATCCAGATGTTGTGGGAGCTCGTGTTGCTGGGTGAAGCGCTGGTGGTCATGGCGCCGTCACCGGCAGAATCTTCAGACACTGTGTTGGCATTGGTCAGGTACAAGTAATACGCCACGTGAGATTGTGTTACAGTGATTTTACAGCTGTTAAGACCTCTTTTGCCTGGTTCAGATTACACGATTTCTTTTGGTCTGTTACGATAGTAACTGGTTCAGATTACGCGATTTTGACTCCTAAAATCTTGTCGTGTCGTGGACAAGAAACATGTCAGACTACACGTTGCTTTCCGACCAGTCATCACGTGCTGTCTCACACACACACACACACACACACACACACACATACTCTCACTCACTAGAAAATCTCTCACTCACTCACTCACTCGCACACACACATTCACTCTCGCTCACTCACTCGCACACACTCACTTGCGCACACACACACTCACTCATGCACGCACACTCACTCTCACTCACTCACTCGCTCGTGCACACACACACACTCACTCACTCATGCACACACACACACACACACACACACACTCACAAACGGATCGTGACAAAATCGGGCTAAAATAGTGTAATCTGAACCAGGCATTAAAGTCCCCCTGCAGTCAATAACTTTATCCCTTAAAACTCATCTTTGATATTCAAAATGACATTATGTAAGTTGACACATTTCCTGTGAAAATAATTTCTTCATGCCTTAAAATAGCTCGAATGTAACTCGACACCCTTGCTTAATTTAGTATACGCGGGCTCATGAATATGCAAATTAGTCTCCGCCTCCACTCACTGACCTCAGCTCGGATTACCGGATCCACTCACTCAACTGTAGTAAACTCGACACAATGGCAAGTGTAAATGTTAGTTTAATTCAGCCATGTATATTTGAACCAGAAACTGATTCAAAAGAAGAAGAGGAAGAGTGAATTATACAGGCTCGCCTACAAGTCCATGAATCAGAGTCATGATGCGTTTTATCTAAAGTCAGACACATATCGGTAATTGATATGATTAGCCTTTGGCTCGACTACATTATCAAACAGCTCATAATGTGTTGCTAATGTTACATATTCATATTCATCTTAGACACACAGCTGCCATCTAATAACTAATGTGCTGTTTTACAATCCATCCAATCAGATTTTAGAGCTGAAACTCAATTTTATGAGATTTCTTAAGATGCGGGCAGTTGTCTAGCATTTGATATGACAATAAATGTTTAGCTATACTTTTTGATGTCTTCACTCTACATTGGAAATGCAGGATGAAACCTGTTTATTTTAAATGTTTCTTTCTGATTGCACATGAAATGTTCTCATGACTGATTTGATAATGCTGTCAGCAACTAATTAACGTGTAGTATTCATTTAAACACAATTTTATTATATTTAAATCCATTCTGAAGAATCTGCCGATTTGTTTTCCTTCAGAAAATGTGAAATTCCAAAATCAGTGTGCATCCAAGTGCATGGGATATGTTGCAGTGCTTAAACAAGTGTAATGGCTCTGATGCTGAGTTGAATGATGACCACGCTGCGGGCGACCTTGAAAGAGGGCGGCTTGATAATTCATGCAATGTGTGTGTGATGTACAGAGACAACAGAGACACCGTTACCCACCACAGACTCAGACAGTGTTGAATATGAGCAGAATGTGGTTCCAGAGCGAATGCTGACTTCTAGATCACTTTTTTTAATGCCGGTTAATGATGTGAATTTAATGCAAAGCAATCTCTCTCTCTCTCTCTCTCTCTCTCTCTCTCTCTGTGTGTGTGTGTGTGTAGTTGTATCTCTCCTCTGCGTTACTGCAGTGACTTCCGGCCGTACTTCACCATTCATGACAGTGAGTTTAAGGAATACACCACTCGAACACAAGCTCCGTAAGTAAACAATGTGTTGGATGAGTGATGCTCAGGCTTTTATAGATATTAAATCTAAAACATTATGTTTTGTTTGTATTATATTTTGAGTGTGTGTGTGCATATATATATCATTTCAGAATGATTTATGAAAGATCATGTGACACTGAAGACTGCAGTAATGATGCTAAAAATTCAGCTTTGCATCACATAAATTACATTTTACAATTACAAATTACGGGAGTGTATATACTCTTCACTGTACACATACAAAATATAACACAAAAACTAAATATAATAACATTTAGTGAAAGCAATTAAATATAGTGTGTGTGTGTGTTTGTTTTCTATTTATTTATTATAATTATAATGTAATTTAATGTATTCATATTTGCTATACTGTATTAAATATTGTAATTCATTTTATTAAACTATAATATTGTAAATGTAATTTATTATATTTTACTTCTGGTAATGTTTATTTTGCTTTTAATATATTCATATTTGTATAATTTCATTGTTTTCATTAAATATTTGTATAATAATTATAATTTAATATTAATAATATTCAGTATGCTGCATCAATTATTGCAATATTCATTTAATTTTATTATTGTGATATAATTTATAGTACTATTTTATTTAGTATATAATACAACGATAAATACACTAGTATAGTATGTATTTTAAAATGTATTGTGTGTCTGTGTGTGTAGACAGGTTTGTAATATTTCGAGTTTTGTTCTTTTGACCTACAAACACAGCATGTAATTTAATCCGTGTCAGGATGAGCGTATAATCAATACGAGGTTGTTCGTTCAGATCGAGGGATGAGGGTATTTCTGGAGCTCAGACAGGAAGTGTTTGTGCTCTGACATGTGACACTCTTACTGGGTTTCTGGTAACCGTATCTTGTGTGTTTGTGTTGTAGGCCTTCGGTCATTTTGGGAGTTACAAACCCATTTTTCGCCAAAACTCTCCAGCACTGGCCTCACATCATCCGCATCGGAGACATGAACCAAGCAGGTTCTGACCTTTCAATAGTCATTAAATGCATGTACAATTAAAGCTAATGGAGCATTAACATGTTTCAGCAATATTACGGCTTTCAGAAGTTTAAATGAGCAATAAAGTCAAGTCAAGTCAAATATATTTATATAGCACTTTTCACAATACAGATTGTATCAAAGCAGCTTCACAGTATCAATCAAAACAACATAACAATGTTCGTTTCTTAGTGGAAAAAGCATCCACGTTTGGTAGGGCTGATCAATGGTATTAATGATTGGTTAATTAATTTGAATATCCCCAACTGAGCAAGCCAAAGGCAATAAAGGCAACAATAAAGCATTTATATAAAAAAAACGATTTGACTGAGGTTATTGGCTTTGTTATTTATTATAAATATCTTAATTTTTTCTTTTCCTTTAAAAAGGAGAGATGGCCAAACAGATGAAAGTGAAGAAACTAAAAAATCTGAAGACTTTGGACTCAAAACCTGGTGAGACTTGAATGAGAAACTATCCTGAGTTAATGTGATTGTGTTCTGTATTCATGTAGATTTTATTCTGGTCTTTGTATTTCTTTCTGTTAATGTTTGAATTACAGAACTGTAAATTTCCAAAAGCAAAAGAATAAGTAAAACTCAGTGTTTGTTTGAGTAAAGTAACTGAAGGGTTATTGGTCTCAGGTGTCTACACTGCATATAAACCTTTCCTGAACAAAGACGAGGACATTATCAAGCAGCTCCAGAAGGTGAGTGTCTCTCTGCTGTTTTATATCACTGCTAAAACATTCAAGCATGAGATGTTTAATGCAGTATTTTTGTGCTTAACTTCAGGGAGTTCAACAGAAGCGTCCTTCGGCGGCCCAGAATGCAATTCTGCGTCGATATTTCCTGGAACTTACACAGAGTTTCATCATACCACTGGTAGGAACATTTCTTTGCATACAAAATCAGTGACACGACGGCATTAACACGCACCTGGACAGAGTTGTTATAGTTAACTAAAACTATTGAAGTTGCTTTTGTCATTTGAAATAAAGTTGAAATAAAGTAAAATATAAATGTGCTGATAGGATAAGAATCTTTATTGTCATTGCACATCGGGTATACAATGAAATTACAGTGCATCTGCGGACAGTGCATAATAAATATATAAACATAAAAAATTTTTAAAAAAAAGAGTAAACTAATTAAAACTAAACTAAATAAAGTAAGTAACTTAAATGCATAAATAAAAGCTAATTTAAAATATTTTAAGAAATAGTATATAAATAATGATAAAATAACACCTTAAAAACATGGTAAATGCATGTGTGAGGAAGTCTTTAAATTCCAGACCGTTAATTTAGGATATCATTTTACTGTTAATATTATATGTTTGATTTGCAGGAGCGTTATGTGGCGAGTCTAATGCCTCTACAGAAGAGCATCTCACCCTGGAAAGTACGTTTTTTGTTTTGTTTTTGTTTTTCATTAATTTATCAACTTTATTATGTCTATTATTATGTTCCTTCTCTCATTTCCCAGAGTCCTCCACAGCTGCGGCCGTTCAACCAGGAGGAGTTCATGAAGACCCTGGAGAAGGCCGGACCTCAGCTCACCTCACGACTCAAAGGAGACTGGATCGGCCTCTACAGGTACAGCTGCTCTCCCAGGAAAAAAGGAAAATAAAATATATATACAGTGCTATGCATAAGTTTAGACACCCATGCTAAAGTTGCCTAAAAAGAGGAATTGACATCCACAAGATCATCTCTCAATGCAAATCAAACCAGCTATTAGGCTAACTGAAATAAAACCATGCTGATCTCTAGTTATGGTGAAGGGTGTGTGATGATGTGGGATATTTTAATCCCACAGGCCAAGGGAACTTTATCAGGATGCATAGTATGAAATAACTGGCCTTTAAAAATATAAATCTGCTGCCTCTATGGGGATTTAACATTGGGGTGTCCTGACTTATGCGCCCTGTATTTTAAGGAAGAACATTTATTTATTTACGATACATTATTCATTCACAAAGAAAATTGGCGTCCTTAAAGGTTGGATTTTTCTTCATTTTTTTAAATTAAGGCATTAAGATCAATTTCCAAAAGATGATTTTTAGGCAACTTTAGCATGGGTGTCTAAACTTATGCATAGCACTGTATATATATATATATATATATATATATATATTGTGTCATGTATTTTGTTAGTTTATACATCAATCTAATTTATTAATTTATTTATATCAAATTCAAAATACATAAATTAAATAAATTATATTTAATGCATATAATTTTATATATATTATATAATGTTTATATTGTATCATTTTATATATATATTTTTTTCTCATTTATATATTATAAATATATAATTTTATATATATAAAAAAAGATATATGTAAGTAAATTATATATAATGTAAGTCATTTATATATATATATCATATATAATTTAAATATTGTATAATATATATATTCTATTTAATTAATAGATATATCATTTATGAATACATAATTCTCTGCTCTAATATATTTCTTCAGTATTTTGCGTACTGTAAAACTTGCTCACAAGCCATAATGAATCCTGATTTGTGAGCTATTTGTTCTGTTGAGATGCTTCTTATATCAGTATCACTCACAAATTGCTCTGAAATATTTGTTAGCAAATCAGTTTCAATCAGAATGTGATTATAAAATGCTTAACCAGTTATCATGGAAAAGTTAGGATGTTCAAAATACATTGGCCTTCCCAAACAAGTATTTTCTTCAATTTAAAATATAAAAGGTTTCCTCTTTAAATGCATCTTCACTCTTTTCATCTGTTCTTGCTCAGGCAGTTCCTCAGGTCTCCGAACTTCGACGGCTGGTTCAGAAACCGCAGGAAGGAGATGATGCAGAAGCTGGAAGCTCTTCACCTGGAGGCTCTGTGTGAGGAAGACCTCCAGCTGCGGATACAGAAACACACTGAGGTGGAGACGGTCGACCTGGTGCTCAAACTCAAGGAGAAACTGGTCAGTACTTCAGTCATTCTGTGTGTAGTACGACAACAGTTCTAGAGGGGGGTTTTCTTTGTGTAGTGTAGTTTAAGGCGGGCGTACACGGTGCCATTTTTATGAGCTCGCGTGGAAATCGGTGATGGTCGCGGCTCGCAGCGTGTGAGAGGATTGCCGAGCACGTTACGAACACCTCCCGATAATTTTTAAATAGGGAGTCGGCCTGATTTTCACCAGCGTATAGGCTGTCCACTATCGCCAAATCATACACAACACGTCACAGGCTAGATCCATGAGGCTATAGCTCAGTGGCAGCAACCATACAGCGTGCGCACACACACACACACACACACACTTCTCTCTCTATCTTTTTGTTGTTTATGTTGAAAGGAATGCATACTGTTCTCTGCTTTCCAACAAGTAATTCGCACACACATTTCTGTCATTTTTCTATCCGAAGCTATAGTTGCTTGTAACATTGAGAGCTCTGCTGTCTGTGTTTAGCGCGAAAGCTCACGTGATTGCCGCCGGCTCGGGCGTAGTTTAAGGCGTAGTTCACTTTAAAATGAAAATTAGCCCATGATTTACTCGCCCTCAAGCCATCCTAAGTGTATATGACATTCTTCTTTCAGACGAATACAATCAGAGTTATATTAATAAACACCCTGACGCTTCCAAGCTTTATAATAGAAGTTAGGGCTGTCACTTTACGTTCGAAAAATCGATCGGACCAACCAACACAAGTTTCGAAAATGAAAATAGGGAATCGATTTAAACGTCCTTTTTTCTTTTTCTTTTTTTACCAAAAATGTGTTTTAGGTGGACAGATCAATACAGTACACAGAACATGTAGGATGTTGGAAAATAACAATTTCTTTTTTGTTAACAAAATTCTTTTAATATTCGCAATACTTCAATGCATGTGAACACGCGCGCCGTTATTTGTTGCTTAGTGATGTGTGTGTTCAAGCAAGCTAGAAATGCGCAGATTCTGCGCAATGCGCTGTATTTAATATATCAAGAGGACTCACGAGTTGCGTATTTGCACTAAATCCTCGCAGCTTTGGCCACACGAACTTTCCCAGCAAAGTGAGTAAACATAGAAACACGCCAAATTGGCTCGTGATTTGACAGCGTTACCCGCCAAAGTTAATTTTTACCTGCATTTGGCGGGTTGGCGGATGTTAATTTCACTCCTGTTTGTCATTGTGCACGAAACTTCATGCCAATAAATCATCAGAAATATTTCTGACTTGCGCACGTCTCAAGCGCCCTCTTTACGCTCGTCCTAATGCCTGTTAGTTGTCCGTGGATTTGTCTATATTTGGTGTTGAAAATGGAAACGTCTTTAGACATGAAAAATCGATTTTACAATCGATTCGATGAACACTTATGTCTCAAAAATCGAACAGGATTTTTTCACAAAAGTGACAGCCCTAATAGAAGTGGATTGCAACCATCAGATTGAAGCTCAAAAAAGTGCATCCATCCATCATAAAAGCGCTCCACACGGCTCCGGGGGGTTAATAGAGGCTTTCTGAAGCAAAGCCATGAGTTTGTGTAAAAAATTCTAGCTTCCGGCCAAACGAACATAATTATACAGTCTCTACTTGTGATGTCAGAAGTAGCGTAGTGTAAATATCAGCAATACGTCGCATAAGTTGAGCTTTAGACTTCAGTGGAATCTGTATGTTTGTTTGGCCGGAAGCTAAAATTTTACTTTGTAATGTGTTAAATATGAATATTTTTCTTACACAAATTCAGCGCTTTTCACAACTTCGAAAAGTCTTATATTTTCTACATTGATTGTACTTTTTTTCTTTTCTTTTTTCTGTTGTGTCTCAGACTCAGGCCGAGAAAGATCAACTTCCTGTCAAACCAGGAACTCTGCCCAAACTACAGTCCCATATCGAGACCATCATACTCTCCCTTCCAGAGGACCTGCAGGGCATCTTACACAAACCCCCGAGCCCTTGACCATCAGCCAACGCTGACACACGGGTTACGGGGTCCTCCAAGTGCACTCGCTGCTGCAGATCCGAGTACCCTTGACCGGACAATGCTGGCATTGCCAAAAAAACAGCACAGACGACTGACCGCACACAAGTGACTGACGCCCGAGGGACCGATGATGGCAGAAATCATCTTACGGACACATTCTGAGTCTGAATGCTGTGAGTCTCACTGTGTGAGATTAACATTGCCGTTGATTTTAAACATGAAGACGCTTATAAGATGGAATCAGGAAAAAGTACTGGATCGGAGTGGGCAGGATTCATATTCACCTCCATAATGGAAATATTTCAATGGTTGTGCTGTGACACCAGAACATCTGGAGTAAGAACATCACTTCCTGTTCTCATGAAACCTGTCGAAAAACATGTTCAGGTCATATTTCACCCCAAAAATGAGGAAGAGGGAATAAGAAATTATATTTTAAATCAAGAAAATAAAGCCTATTTTAAGACCATTAAAATACCATTATTATATATATATATATATATATATAATTGCACTGTGGCATTATTTTTGTGATAATCAGGTCATATTTCACCCCAATCTGAGGAATCAAGATTCCTTATCATTATTTTCATGATAATTAAACGCATTTCAAACCCAGTTTTCATTACTAAAATGCTCCAAATCTAATTTTCATTACTGTGAAAAACACAATGGCATTATTTAAATTGTGAAGTATTAAATTGTTAAATATTATTAAAGTATTTTCTCTATTATTATGCACTCCATTATTATTCAAAAATGAGAATCACCATGAATATTGAGGAAAAACTCAAACATGATGCATTACAGAATTTATGTCCTTAAAAATGTAATATGCTAAAAATCTTAATGGGTCTAAAAATAGGCTTTTATATATATATTTTTTCCATTATATTTTCATGACATTCAGCCAGTCAACTATGTTTTGAATTTAATGCAATAACAGGCAAATTGATTTCTCCTTTAACAGAGACAAACACTACTAACCTATAAATGTTCATCTTCGCACATTATCACAGGCTTTACTAACCCTACAGCACAAATGCAATATGAATTTCTCATAATGAAGGCAAACCAGTGCAGTTTTTACATGTATTTATTTATTTTTATTTTTTATTCATAAACTGACTAACGACGACAGAAGGGAAAAAAGCCACTGTCTTTTCCTTTCCTCTCCACCTTCACTGAACTGAACGACCCGTCGCTGGTTAAACAGAAAGAACTAGTTCTAGTTATCACTGAGATTATGGTCTTCCTTCTACTTCAATATCATGTATGCAACCTCATTCAGAAAATTAAAACACAATATAATCTTCAAATACAGCTTTTCTTTACACTTGCTTGACCGATAAAGGTGAATAATGCCGTTTCTTTGTGCCTTTGATTTTCTGGATCTCTTTTAGGACCAAGTGTGTTGTTTGAGAGTACATCAGTGCTTTAATATCATGAAATATGATTGTTTGACCTTTAGAAAGAGCTTGTTATTTGCACTTTATCGGTGGAATGTGTCGAGCGACAGGTTTTTCTTCTCAAAAATGTGCATATTAACCACGACTCATGCAACACGTGCTCATATTCCATGAAGTGAACGACCAGAAATGCATGTTTTCTGTTGTGTGCCTTGAGCTAGAGAGACAAAGACCGTCACACTCTCTCTCCGACACGCTGGATCTGGTTTATGATGTAGGATTCGGACTCATGGGACGTGTTGATGAATGAATCCGGGCCTGTGTGACGGGAAAACTGGTTGTTGGGCAACCATTCATGTTTTATATTTGAAGAACAAACCTATTTTAACATGCTTGAATTTTTAAGAGGTATATTCTAATACGCTAATAACAAACTGCTTTTGACACGATGCCTGTTTGTTATACTGATGGATATTTTCTAACATCTGTATTTTTTGATCTGCTCATTTATATTGGTAGTTATTGTACAGGATGTTTTATGTGTTGCTGTGGTGATTATTATAGAATGATATAAATGGAAATTTGCGTTGTTTTGTAAACCATGTACACCAAACCACAACGTTTCAGCATAAACAATATTTTTCTATCAAACCCCTAACCACTATTTTTTTTTTTCCTGTAACCAGCGGTAGCTTTTCCCTAGAAAGAATATCATTGTTCTGTTTCCCTCATGAAGAACAAGTATATATTTTTTCCAGGTGTAAATAAATGTCAAAAATCTATTTCTGTTCCTTTTGATTCTAATATCTGTGTAACTCTAGTATATTTTATTGCTAGCATGTTACTATAGAAATCATTTTGCTATTATTTCTCTGATGAATGTTTGGTTTAAGAACAGTAAAACTATTGTCTTTTGCTATTAAATACAATTCATAATTACAATATTTTGTAAATAAATACACAATTTATTGAAGATATTTGAAAGGCACATATTGAAGGTACAAAAATAATTTACACTTGTGGTAAGTTAAATATACAGTGAATTAGAATTATATATAAGAATGTTTAACAATATTCCATGAATATCCCAAAATAAAACAAATCTGGAGACATATACATTCAGTTATGATTTAGTGTATTTTCTTCTGTAGTGTTTCATTGTTTGGACAGTTGATCCGAGAGCCAATCCAGTCCTTCATATAAACCTGATCCTTGAACCGCACATGTGGCCTGAACGAACCACTGAGAGAGAGAGAAACACATGTGACCTCACGCATCATCAGCTCTATTCTGCACTGAGTGTGTGTGTCACTCACTCACCTGTCTTCCTCTCAGTGTGTGTAAACCCAGTCTGTCTGTCAGCTCAGAGACGCTCATGGCTTTGGGTAAATCCTGCTTGTTAGCGAGAACTAACAGAACAGCGTCTCTCATCTCATCCTCCGCCAGCTGAAAATATAAAAATGGATTTGATGCACATACACAATATTACATGTAGACTGTGATTATACTGAACTAGTGTAATATATCTGATGAAATAGATGACGAACCATAATTTTTAGTTCCTCTGCTGCCGTTTCAATCCTCTCAGGATCACTGCTGTCCACCACAAAGATCAGACCCTGAATCATACAAACACACACACTTTGTTCAGGGCATTTCATAAAAAGCAGTTGGTTAGTTTTGAAGTGATAAAATAATAGATACATATTTAACTGAACACATAATTACCTTAGTGTTCTGATAGTAATGTCTCCAGAGGCGTCTGATGACGTCCTGACCACCAACATCCCAAACCGTGAAGGAGATGTTTTTATATTCAACTGTCTCAACATTAAAGCCTAGAGAGAATCAGAGTCAGTCATTATCAGTTTTAGTGATTCAGTGCTTATGGAATATAATAAACAATAAATATTTGTTTGATCTGAAATTTCTTACCTAGAGTTGGAATGGTTGTGACAACTTCCCCAAGTTTGAGTTTGTAGAGGACTGTTGTTTTCCCTGCTGCATCCAGACCCACTTGGAACAGAAATATGTATTGTGTATTTATTCCACAATGAAAATGCACAAGATTCATAATTGGAATATTTTCTGAAGTTTTATTAAATTCACGTATCAATTAATATGTATCTGTTTACAGTGTACTAGAGAAATATTTGTTTTAAAAACTGAATAAGAATCAAAGAGTAAAGATCAGTGTTTTACATTTTCGATAAATAAAAAATTTACTCACCCATAAGCAACCTCATCTCTTTTTTCTCAAAGAGACGCGAGAAAAGGTTAGAGAAGAAAATGCCCATTCTTAAAGTGCAAATGAAAAGCTTTTGCTGTATTCAGTGAAAATAAATGTCCAGAGGAAGAGGCTCCGATTGCTAGTGTGAAGATGTGTGAGTGTGTGAGTGTTTATATAGTCTGTTTGCTTTCGGTTTGACTGACAGCTCAACACAAGACGCGCGCAGTTTCTCTCGCGGCAAATCCAAAGCGTTCGAAATGACGTCACATACGGTATCACGTGTCAAAACAAAGTGCAAAATAATCAGGAACAAGACAAGAGTTATTATTTTGGTGATCAAACAAACAGTGTCATTGAAGCGCTATTTTATTTTAAATAAATACAAATATTTTATGTGTGTTGTAATTTGTTTGTACTTGTTATATAAAATCATGTCTCAAACTCTGACCCAAATGTTGCTAAACAGCTATGATTTTTTATTTAACAACTATTTTTATGCATCAAAACATAAAATAGTACCAATAGCAGGTATGCTATGTAATATGAAATTATATTAACTTGTGCGGGCTAGGCTTCAGAAATTATGTTTACAATGCCTGAATCCTCGTCAGATTAACAGAACTTCTGAAATCGTTATTCAGCAAAGAGATTTTAAACTTTTCATCATAACAAGTTTCACATAGAAGTGATCAGTATGTGACGTCATTTCGAACGCGCTGGATTTGCCGCGAGAGAAACTGCGCGTGTCTTTTGTGAGCTGTCAGTCAAACCGAAAGCAAAAAGCCTATATAAACACTCACACACTCACACCAACATCACACTAGCAATCTGAGCCTCTTCCTCTGGACATCCACTTTCACTGAATACAGCAAACAGCATTTTCATCAGCACTTAAACATGGGCGTCTTCTTCTCTAACCTTTTTGCACGTCTCTTGAAGAAAAAAGAGATGAGGTTGCTTATGGGTGAGTAAATTTTTTCCCCCTCCAAATGTATTTACTCTTATTATTTGATTTGTATACACATTTTGAACAAACTATGATGTCTCTATGGCGAGTATATGCATATTCATTTCCTTAATTAATATGTGCATTTTTTTAGAAAACATTCAGATTAATAATCTTGTGCATTTCCATTGTGGAATAAATGTAAATGTGTCTTCTTCAAGTGGGTCTCGATGCAGCAGGGAAAACCACAATCCTCTACAAACTCAAACTTGGTGAAGTTGTCTCATCTATTCCAACTATTGGTAAGAAACTCAAAGCAAAACATATTAAGCCATTTTTTTTTTAATTCCTGCATACATTTTTATTCTATATGTCATGTCTAACTGCTCATGATTCTGCCATCCACCTCCTCTTTAGGCTTTAATGTTGAGACAGTTGAATATAAAAACATCGCCTTCACGGTTTGGGATGTCGGCGGTCAGAGTGTCATCAGAGGTCTCTGGAGACATTACTATGTGAACACCAAGGTAACAGAGTTTTATCACTATCTGATATTTCAGTTTAGTATATTTGCCCAAATGTGTTTTTATTTGCAAAATATCGACTTTGCATGTGTGTTTGTATGATTCAGGGTCTGATCTTTGTGGTGGACAGCAGTGATCATGAGAGGATTGAAATGGCAGCAGAAGAACTTAAAATGATGATGGAGGAGGATGAGATGAGAGACGCTGTTCTGTTAGTTCTCGCCAACAAGCAGGATTTACCCAAAGCCATGAGCGTCTCTGAGCTGACAGACAGACTGGGTTTACACACACTGAGAGGAAGACAGGTGAGTGAGTGACACACACACTCAGTGCAGAATAGAGTTGATGATGTGTGAGGTCACATGTGTTTCTCTCTCTCTCTCAGTGGTTCGTTCAGGCCACATGTGCGGTTCAAGGATCAGGTTTATATGAAGGACTGGATTGGCTCTCGGATCAACTGTCCAAACAAGAATAATTCATGATTTAAGTCGACATGAAATGGAAGTTGCGAAAGTCTTCTCTTCCTTATTGTTTGTGACGTATATCCGAGTGAAACGGCTTCTGGAACAAGAACATACAGGGCAGGGCTTGATGACCGCGCCAGTAAACACGTCATCAGAGAAGAGAAGAGATGACTCTGCAACAGGGAGGGGAAGTTAATTTGATTAAAGATTAACTTAAAAAAAATAATGATGTGCACTGATACATAATTCATATTAAATACTGTAATATCCCATAAACAATGATTTCATGGTCACTTTAATACTTTATTTGGGGGGTTTTGTGGACTAATATTTAAAAATACATTGTAATAGAATGTTCTGTATATATTATAACATATAAACCAACTGTTTATGATCTCAAAAGCATTTTGATTTATTAATGTTAAATCAAAACTTTATATTTAAAATTGTTTGTCTTAGTTTTGGGGGGAAAAAATTGTTATACAATTTATATTATATCATTCTTATGGACTTTGAAAGAAAGTTTGTCATGTTTTTGTTTGTGTTCTGTTATTTGTACTTTGAAAGAACAACCTGATGTCTGCCTGTACATATGTGCCTTTCAAATATCTCCAATAAATTATGTATTTATTTACAAACATCACTATTCATATTTCATTCTCATTTAATAAATACAAACTTAGTGCATGTTTTAGTGCAAAAACAGAACTGCTGTTCCAAAAATATCAATCTGTGCTTTTCAAACAGCTTGTAATACGTTTCCTGCTAAAACAGAAGAGGAGATCAAACACCCTGCAATTAAACAAGAAAACTCACTAATCTGGAGAGAAGATCTCAAGTCACTGAAAGTCACTAGGAATGTCTATATACCACATATAATGTATGTTGTGAATCTATTGTTTAATGATTGGTATCATTTTAAATGTCTCAGTGCGATTGGTAACATGGTCTCAATTTCACAGCAGTCATTTGAATTATGAGAAAGATTGAAAACTCAGGAGAATTCAATTCTCCTATGAAAGATCCTATCTTTATTTAATCAGGGACAGTACAGATTAATAGTATACATAACAATATGTAAAATATGCCATATTTAGCCAACACTGGCTAATTTTTATCCGTGCTCCAGTCAGTGTGCTCCAGCATTCCCATTCTTTCATGCTAACACACACACACACACACACACACACACACACAGGTGTCTTAACCCCACTTAAAGGTGCTATATGGAGATTTTAGCGGCCTCTAGCGGTGATGTTTCAGATTGCAACAAAAGCGCTCGTGCTCGTGTGCGTGCGCGATCTCAAGAGCGAGCATTCACTACCGGCCACACGGAGACTTTCAACGCAACGGCGAAAGCATCACACAACATGCTGGAAACTCATGTAAACTCCCACTGCCACTTTACAATAATGGGCTACTTTTATCATCTTGACGTTGAACTAATGCTCCATGCTCGTACCATAATAACGTTAACTGCATTGACGGCATGCTATCTAACTTGAGCCAACTAAAGCACAAAATCACAATATATTTCACTTGCTTTGAAGTAATGTTAGCTTACCTGTCCAAAAGGAGGAAAGCCAACTCAGGATCTGTTTTTATACCTAAAACAAAGCGGAGGTCTCTCCACAATTCAAAAGCTCTGGCGATGTTGATCCGTGTTTTCGTCCTGAGGCGATCAGAATCACGTTTGGCGTCGTTTTAGGCAAGGGGGTAATCCATCGACCGGAAGTTGAAGCCGGCCGCGTGCCGCCATCTTGTAGCAGAACTTCACCTGCGTTAGCATTCCCATTGACTCCCATTCATTTTGGCGTTACTTTGACAGCGAATAACTTTGCATCTGAGGCGTTTAAAGACTCCATTTGTCCATTATTTATTTATAAAGACACTCGACAATGTATAAAGGGCTCCATGGTCTTCTATGTTACATTATGGCCCCGTAGAAACAGTTTTTGTAAAAATAGGCTAACGATTGCGTCATAACCACTCGACGCTCTGTCGCACAGTAGAGACATTACCGTACAGACAGGAGGAGAAGCTCGCATGCAATCAATGCATTAACTTAATATGGCGTACTGGCGTTACATTTTAAAATAAATACTATACAAATTACTTACTCCTGCTCACTCACGCCAAAGAACTCTTCGCTCAAGCTCCCCGTCTCTGCAAGATTAACGTTGGCAGTTTTCACGCACAGCTACTAGAAGATGTACATCTGTCTGACAGTTTGCTCACGTCATCAAGCTCAGTTTGAGTCGGTTTGAGTCTGCGCGTCAGGAACGGAAGTGCTAAAAAATCACTAAAAATGGGCTTCAACTGTCTCAACTGAGTTCGAATGAGATGGCTCTGTCCACTTCTTATACTGTCTATGGTTTTAGGGTGTTATCAGACTCCATGTCGTATACATGTATAAGGTATGAGGCTCGGGAGCGCGCATGCACGTCACTTCCGATGGATTTCGCTGTAAATCCGACCCGGAGACTTCACATATCAATATGAATACTGGCCTTCAGAGGTAATAGCAAAACCCGACAAGTGGATAATTGTAATGTGTGATTACAACCCCTTCACACACAGGCAATAAAAAAAGGATTCATTGTAGAAGAAAAGTTCCATATAGCACCTTTATTAATGACACTCCACTTCTATCATTGGTCACATGACTTTCCCATTACATGGCTGGCTCCTACATTATACCATCACCCTGTTGGATTGCGTCGGTCACAAGCTCCAATAAATTGTGCATTTACCAACAAAAAAAAAAAGTATTGAATACTCCTTTCACTCTCAATAACTAAACTGTAGGCCTATTTGGGAAATGGAAAGCTGACATTTAACTATCTATTAACTATCATCTAAAGTGATATACAATAACCTTAATAGAGGTGTGAGTGTGTGTTAAGATAATATTTTGTAATACACACACACACACACACACATATACAGGGTTGCCAACTTTTGAGTTTTGCTTGGAGTGAGATTTGGGGGGGGGAATGAAAAAAAAAGTTTTACTGTATCGCGTGCCGTTTGAGCTGGAGCGCTACAGCGATCTGTCACATTTAAAAGCACCAAAACCTGTATTTATTGTTTGTTCCATTTGTTCCATATCAAAAGTAACCTATAACTTTCTCTGTCTTGTCTGTCGGTGTCAGTGTCCTCTTTGACTCGCGCTTTTTCTCTGCTTGAGAAAGATGTGCCGTGAGCGCGTGTGAAAAGGGTAAATTACGGTCACGGACGTCACTGAACGATCGACGACAAATGTTTCCAGCGAATCGACAATCAGAGAAAGGCATTAGACACAGCAGTGGTCCAATCAGTGAGCCTGAACTTGTTTAGTAATTCGGAAATTAGCGCACATGAGGGAAAAAAAATACAGCACAGAAGAATGTCTCATTTAGCGTGAGATTTCTTTGTCGAGCGTGAGAGCGTGAGATTGAGGCTGAATGCGTGACTGTCACGCCAGATGCGTGAGAGTTGGCAACCCTGCATATATGTAAGGGATAATGTATAGCGAGGCGGTCGTTAGGCTATAACGAATAGATGGGTTTCCGTTTCTCTAATTACCCATTATCCTCTGCGGCGCGCCGCCATGTTGTGTGTCAAAGCTGTCATCAAAGCCCGTCTGTCATGCTCATGTTTACCTGATGTTTACCGCCTTTTCATTTACCCAAGTATTTTTGACTCTTTTGTGATGAGGTAATTTTTTTGTACGTGTTTTAAATCTGTGTGTTATTCGTTCAATCAAATTTTTGATTTCTTATTTGATCGGTGAATAATGTACATGAACCGCTGCGCTTGTGACAGGACCTATTTTTTACAGTCTATGGACGGACGCATGCTGAAAGAACGAGCAGAAAGAGAGAGAGAGCCGGTCGCGCGCGCGCACTCCCTCTCTCTTTGGAGCTAGGCGAAAGTGTAAACAAGACTTCACCGTCTCCAAACTAAGCGCTGTCTTGCTCTCACTCCCTCGTGGAAAAGTTAGTCTGGAGCCCTGCATTGACGGTTCACATCGCTGTAGCCAGGCGGCTGATATCTGCACAGCCCTTATTATACGGTACATTTAGACCCAGTGTCAAGACAACACCATCTGGGTAAAAAACAACAACAACAACACAACGCTCCGAACTAATTTAGTGTAGGAGAGAGATGGAGAGCAGAAGCACGGAGCGATGTGCTCCAGGTGTAAGTTAGCCTCTGCCTCTGGCTCGACCAGCTGATGTGGCCACAGAGAAAGTGATGAAGGTGGACAATCGTCAGAGTGTTGTTTTGCCCAGCCAACACCTCTCAAGGCCTGTGTCGAAAGTAGCCGCCTGGGTACAGCGATTTGACAGCCGATGAGAGCTAACGTTAGCGCATTTAGCTAGCCCATCTTGGAAATGATTAGATAAAGTGTCACATCTCCAGAGCACAAAAACCTCTAAATGTTCACAAGAGCAGCACTGAACATTAACTCCAGCCAAACGGAGAATAATCGCATGATTTTCATGTTCAGAATAATGCCCAGTTTAATTATTATCATGCTCCGTAACACAAACGCTTGAGCCACTTGACACACAAGATGGCGCCGTAAGGAGTTGCGGGAGAAATGTGACGTCATCGGAAACCCATCTATACCACCCCGACAGGCTGGCCGTTTCTCAATACCAAGTACGCAAACTTCGGACTTGCGTCCTTGGTAGTTCGGACTTGCCAAGTTCGACTCGGGAGAACGAACTCCCGAGGACGCGAGGACGCAAGTCTGGTAATTCTGCAAATGGAACAGCTGCGTTCTTGTCACGTCACTCAGCACGCTCTGGCTACTCCGGTTATCTCTTTGTGTATATTTTAGGCAACAATCAAACGAAATATGCTACAACTCTGCCTCTTTTCGTAAACAATAAAACGAAATATTTTATAAAACACCACTCTGCCTCTTTTCATAACAATAAAAAAAAAATTGAACATATTAGCCTAAATGGCCACACAATTGTGGTTCAGGCAACGTGTACATTAATTATCTTCACTGCATATTTATAACAACATGAAATATTAAAACACGAACTTTTTTATTTCATTTTAAAAATATGAAACATTCTTGATTTTTATTGACATTTGTCAAAGAGAGACAGGGTTGTGTCATTTTATTTTACATATAGTGAAGAGAATGTTAATAAATATAAAAAATATATCTAGTAGCCTATATAAAATAAAATTACACAACCCTGTCTCTTTTTGTTAAATGTCATTTTTACTGATCAATAATATCCAGTATAAAGGTATAAGTAAAAGGTATAAGAAGCTAACTTACAATGAGAAATTAAGCAAACAATTAGGCTACAAAGTTAAAGTTAAATAGCCTAAATATATAAAGTTATGAAACTTCACTTTGCCCTCAGCCAAAACGATTTGCCATGGAACAAATATAGATTAATGAGTGAGACTAAAGATCGACACAAGACGAATATACGTCATGTTTATCCACTAGACTTGAGACACCAGAGCCAGCGGCACACGCCAGAAGCACTAGCCGAGGAAAAGCTGTTCCAGTCGGGGTTAATGAGCGCTGAACACCCGGTGCTCGCCTGGATCGTACAGCTCCGAAAGCGTCAGATACATTTTTCAAATAGGCGCTATCTTTATAAACAAACCACAGATTTGAGCTTTAAACAACTACATTCTCGCCTGAAATATTCTTAAAATTGCATTTCATGACACAATAACAGCAGTATTTTAATATTACGCGGGTTTTCTCCTCTGGTATTGACACTTGCTGGTTGGTGCGAGTTGCATTCTGGGATACATGGCTGTCTCAAGTTCGCACAAGTCACCACTTGATGCATCCTCGGTAAAAGGGGCGGATCAAGAACACATCCGGGGATTTGAACTGGACTTGGCTAGATGTGAACTTTGAATTGGGACAGTACTTGGGCAGCGACTGATGACGTTTCACAAGTCCACAAGAACACAAGTACAGACAAGAACGCATATTGAGAAACGGCCGCTGACTAGGAGCCCGACGCGAAGCGGAGGGATCTTAATCAGCCTGAAGGGGTGGTATTCGTTATAACGACCGCCTCGCTATACATTATCCCGCTTATTACATGGCTACCTACCAAATAAATAAATAATTTGACTCAAAATATTGATTTAAAAAGGAGTTTATTGATTTAAAAACGATTGTATTTCTTCCGCTAAAGAAAATAGTCCGTTCCGTTTCTGAACTTCGTCCATGGCAACGCTCTGTTTTTCATGGCAACGGTCTGTTATACTAAGCAGCGGTCTGTTATCAAGAAATAACAGACCGCACTCTACATTGGAATTCTACCAAGCCATGTAATATATATATATATATATATATATATATATATATATATATATATATAGGCTACACAGCAGTACGTATGGGCCTACTTTTAAGGCAAAATAAATAAAAATTGTATATTTTTTTGCTATTGGTTATGTGCACTGGACTGTTTTATGCCACATTTTGTTATTTGGTTAATGTTTTTTGTATTATTTTATTGTTTTGTGTGTTAACCTGATGGGGTTTGCTATTTGGTGACCATTTTAGGTGTGTTATTAGTGTTTACAGTTCCTTGATAAACTGATTATAATTAACTTTAAGTTCATTGCATTTGCAGATTTGTAATGTTACATTTTACAGTAACACATTTAATTGCTGAAAGAGCTTGGAATATTAAAGGGATAGTTCACCCGATGAAACATGAAATATCTGTCATCATTTACTCACCATCAAGTTAATCTAAACCTGTATGAGTTTCTTTCTTCTGTTGAACACAAAATGTTCATACTCAAATAGGTGACGGTTGCCATTGACTTCCATAGTAGGGAAAAATACTCCATCAACAGTCTAGTTTACCAACATTCTTCAAAATATCTTCTTTTGTACAGGCTTGGAACGACTTGAGCGTGAGTAAATTATGACAACATTTTCATTTTTGGGTGAACTGTCCCTTTCAGATAATTTAGTGACATACAGAGACACCAAAATGCTTGTAATATTATCAGTGTTTTTATGGTGAAGGTCTAGCAATCACAACTATTTATGCCTGGCCAGACGCTCTGCTCATATTTGCCACACATTTAATTACTTCATTCAAGTGAGCTAACTTTAAAATGAAAAAAAAGAAAGTACGTTTTTTTGTGTTGGTTAAAAAAAAAAGTTTGTTTTGACACGTGATACCGTATGTGACGTCATGTCGAACACGTTGGATTTGCCGCGAGAGAAACTGCGCGCGTCTTGTGTGAGAGTGGCGGTGTTGAGCTGTCAGTCAAACCGAAAGCAAACAGCCTATTTAAACACTCACACACACCGAACACACACTATTACCAATACGAGCCTTTAACTAAAGGCAGTGGCACGTATTTTGTATTTTCACCAAATTCTAGAAAACATTTGTTCTGTCTTTTTGAAGCTAGACATGGGTAACTTTTTCTCCCGTGTTTTCTCTCGTCTCTTTGAGAAAAAGCAGATTAGATTGCTTATGGGTGAGTAAATATTTTTTCCACTTTTGAGTTTAAAGTCTTACAGTTCAGCCCTTTTTGTTGTTATCATGTTCTTAAATCATGTTTAGGCCACAGGAAAAAAATTAGCATATTAATAAATAGGTCTGAAATAGGTCTATGATTATTTTTACTTATGAATCCATTGTGAAATAAATGTAAATATGTCTTCTCCAAGTTGGTCTGGATGCAGCAGGGAAAACAACAGTCCTTTACAAACTTAAACTTGGTGAAGTTGTCACAACTATTCCAACTATTGGTAAGAGAACTATTATGTATTTAAATAAATACATCTGTCATGTCTAACTGCCTTATAGACTTGTCTGATTATCAATTTTTATTACATATATAATTCTTTCCTCTCTAGGTTTTAATGTTGAAACAGTAGATTATAATAACATCTCTTTCACTGTGTGGGATGTTGGTGGTCAGACCAAAATCAGAGGTCTTTGGAAATATTATTATCAATACACTGAGGTAAGAGTTAACACAAACTTGTCATTATGTAGTATGATTTTGCAGTTAT